>MU006103.1:482007-529235 GCA_010093705.1 Patellaria atrata CBS 101060
GCCCCCCATAGTCACTCACATAATCCCTTTGTCCTTTGTTGCACGCAGTTACCTACCTTTGTGTATCCATCACGTTCCAAGGTCAAAACTCCGCTTTACTTTGCTGTGTTATTTGCGAAATCTCAGACATAGCGCACTGGGTCCCTTAGTCCCATCTTCCCGTATCTCGCCAACAAAGCGCCATCTCCGATTGCCGAATCGAGTAATCTACACCGCCTGTTACCGCTATACACCGGTACTTCCCTGCTTTGCTACAAGTACTACTCTACTCTACCTTAACACTACCAAAACCTGATCCCCTTCTTCTTCTTCTTACCTTACCCTATACACCATGGACTTTCATCATCCACATCAACTCGACTTCCACCGCCCCTCGTCACAACTATCCGACACAGACCGAAAACCACTTAGCTTATTCGACGACGACTTCGACGACTCTATTCTAGATACAAGCCTAATGTCTCCCGTGAGCGGGCACCGGAGAGACTCCTTCTCAACATCCAACGGACTCTTCTCTCCTGTGGACAATCTATTTGACGACCACTTCAGCCACGCAGTCTTCGATCAAGGCACCGTTCAAAGGATATCTTTCGAACAACAACCGCAAAGTAATAACCCGTTCGCCCGCATTACGCCAACTCAAGCAGCAACCTACGGCCAACGTCCTCTATGGCCTATCTCGGAAATTTCGGAGAATAGCTCTGGCTCCGTCACTCCCGTTGGGCCAAAACCTTCAAAGTATCTTGCTGCCGGCCCTTTCGGTACGACAGACTTTGATCAAGGATCTCAACAGCCATTTATGCCAGTGCCGCAGAGCGGTCTTCCTCAATTTGGTGGACAACCTGTGCAAGATAATGTTCGACCAAGTTCTATATTCCCTCCTTCAGCCCAGGGTGGTCCAGAACTGGTGCAATCTCCTCGGGATGGGCAGGACTGGATGGGCATGGCTGCGCAAGAGTCAGAGGCCCGACATGCAAACAAACGTGTACGACCTAACACACCTCCACGATCCTTCTCCCCGGGATTCTCAAGACGCGATGGCGTACGGAAGAAGAATGCTCGCTTCGATATTCCCACTGGCAGAGATCTAACCAACATCGACCAACTCATCGCGAGTTGCAATAATGAGGAACAGTTGAAGGAACTTAAGCAACAGAAACGGTTATTACGGAACCGACAGGCCGCGTACGACTCTCCCCAATGCTTTGGTCCTTTGGTCCACATTCCCCTTTTGGTTTGAATGCTCCCTTTGCTAACCTTTCCACAGTCTCGATTCACGCCAACGGAAAAAGAAACACACGGAAGAGCTAGAAGAGGAGAAGAAGATTTGGACTGAGCGGGTTAACTTCCTCGAAGAAGAGCTGGCTAATATGAGACTGCAATTGGATCGCCACATGGTTGAGAAAGAGCAGTGGCATTACCAGTTGGTGGAGAGGAATCAAATAATTGAATCTCTCCACTGCGAGAAAGAGGAGATGGTCCGTGTCCACACTCTGGAAACTGGAGAGCTCCGTAAGAAGGTCAATATCCTGACCGAGAGACTTGATAATACCAACGTAATGTCTGCTGTCCCAAGTCAAACCGGCTTTACCGAGTTCACTTCTGAAATGGATGGTCTTACTATGGGTAACGAGCTCAATGACTTCATCTTCGTGCAAGACGAATTCATCGATACCGACGCAGTCACACAGCCATCCTTCGAACAACCCGAAACCTCACTGGTTGTTGCAAGAAGGAAAGATACTACCGATGATAAGCCTGTCGCCTCCGGTCTTTTACTGATGCTGCTTCTTTGCGGTGCCTTTGTCGCCAGTAAGTCCTCTGGCACTACTGCTCTTCCACTCCCACGTATGTCAGATGAGGTCCGTGCCGCTTCGGCTACTGTCCTGGATAGCATCTTCAAGGATGCTGGTGTCGCCCCCTCGCCGTCCACTGCTCAAGGTA
Source organism: Patellaria atrata CBS 101060 (assembly GCA_010093705.1). Lineage (NCBI taxonomy): Eukaryota > Fungi > Ascomycota > Dothideomycetes > Patellariales > Patellariaceae > Patellaria > Patellaria atrata. Next base: position 483,952 of record MU006103.1, read on the forward strand.
CCTTTGCCATGAACCAAGTCACCCGAGTCGAAACTTCTTCCACTTCATGGTCTGAGACGACTCTTTCCGGCAATGCATTCACGGATCTTTCTCAAGGTTCCACATTGGATCAACTATCTGTTCATCTCTCGCAACCGTCTAGGGAGCAAGAAGAACAGCAAGCCTTCCAGCTATCCGCAAGCCAATATAACAGCCTCACATCTAGCGACTTCACTCGAAGAAACTACATGAATGATGACGACAATTCGGATGCTCTTTCACCAGGCTCTCAGCCCTCGCACGGGCGACGTCATCTTGAAGCAGCGTTAGCAGCGATGAGGGATAGCAGTAAAGGGGACAGCGTTTCGGATGTCTACACCCGTAGTTTGCTCTGGGATTCGGTTCCGAGGAACGTTGTTTTGGACTTCCAAAGGATGATCGAGAACAGCGCCAACCAGAATAACGCCGGTACCGTCGACGGTTGAAGATCCCTCTAAATGTCCCTCCCTAACGAGCTCATTTGACTTACACTCCTACCTACAACGCTACTACCTTTTCGTAGTAAGCCTCGAAATATTCATTCTTCCTTTTGTTTTCACACCATGATTGGATCACTGATTGAGTATTGCATTGGCGGGTTTGTCCCTTCTAACACTGGGACGCGCGATCTGTTTTCGCTCCCGGCGGTCGCTGTCCTCATTTTCCGCTCTTGCTGTTAATTCCTTTACACATATGGGCTGGCCGTTCTTCTGTTTTCGAAACCTTGCATGGAGGGGCCGGCTTTCGTGTACGGTAGGAGCAGGACACGCGATCTATTTTAATTTCACCTTCATGTTTGGAAGATATTTTGGATATTCTGGATTCTATTTGGATTTTCCGTGGATTTCTTTTTTTTTTTTTTTGTGGCAAGAAAACAAGCGAGCGACAGAGCGATTTTGGATTTGATTCAGTGATCATTTTTAGGTTGGATGCACAAATTGGGCCACACGGCAAGGGAATGGAACGAACTGGGAACGAACTGGAATGCGAATGAGCTGGAATGGGAATCACGTTTTGGATATGTATATGCTGTCGAACCGCCTCATCGGCATCTGTTTTTCTCTTTTTCTTTTGTTCACACATACCTTTCTCGCTGGACGACGGGGGCAAAGCGACGCGTTTTGAACTTGTCTAATATGTGAGGAAGGTGAGCGGAGCAGAGGGAAGAGATGATTCCGTACGGGAATGACAGATGGGGATTGGGAATTTTTGTTTTCTGACGAGTTTGTTCATATACCATTTCCACCACCACTATACTATACAATTGCTTATCGGCACTTTCTTGTAATGATTGGATCTTTTGGACATCGAAGACAAGATTGAGACGATCGGACTATTTTATGTATCTAGGACTTTTTTTTCATGTCTTGTAGATGATTTCGATTTTGATTTGCTATAATATCAAGTACCTTATCGATCGGTATACAATGGGCTGATATCCTTCAGAGTGATAATAAATGTCCCTTTCCCCTTCCCTTTTCCTTAATTCATAAATTCCCTATTTTCCAATACACATTTCCTTCCACGTGAAAAAACAGGTATCCAGACGCCGTTCGTCCCTCGACAGATCCACGGGAAAGCTTTAGTGGCACTACGCAGTGCATACGCTGCTCTCGGACCTTCCCTCCGCCCCGTTCCGCGGTTCTATCGTCAGAGCTCTAGATCGCGACTATTGAGATGATGGAGGGTTATATTTGTCTTTCCAGATCCTGTCATCAGCATCATCGTCAGTCATGAACGCAAAGAATACTAATTGTAATCCCAAAAAAAAACAACAACAACAACAACAACAAGAATGAAGTAAACAAAAGCGATTTCACACGAAAGAGAATAGATCAGCCAAGAAGGGTAAAAAAGCCGAGGGGGTGAGCGATCCGCTGGAGCTGGAGCAAGAACAGGTATCCCATCCCCTCCATGCCATCGAGTTCCTACATCCGCGTCCCGCCGAAAGAGTTTAACGGCGAGCCCACCTCAAGAGAATTACGAGAGAATGGGACGGGATATGATGATGCGAGACATGCAGACAGACCACGCATCAGCAATCACCAATAAATCCGCTGCAGGAGTGAGTAGTGAGACATCTGGGACTTGCTCCGGAATGGGATTCCTACAGTAGACTCCACAGAGCGTGTGCCACGTGTAACCCGCTCTGTATGCTGTATGCTGTGCCAACCAGGTTCCCTGAGCATCCTGGATGGCCAAAGAAAGAGTCCCCATGCCTGCCCTGGATGCTGGATTCGGCTCGGCATCATTGGATTGCAATGACTTTTGCTCTGTCTTTGACATTCTTGTTTGGGTGTGGGAAGAGCTTGGATTTTGGACATTTGGGGGCCGGTATGGAGGGGGTCAGCGTGCACATAAAGTGTGATGATAACCCAAATCAGTTCTAGCGTAAGCGAAAGTAATTCCTTGTGGTGGAGGGTGTTCTGCATCGGGACGTCCTCGGCCTATGATTTCGAGCTTGGCGGGAGAGAGTGAAACCGCGATGCGCTCGTGATGGAGGGAATTATCAACGACCGTGAATAGCGTTATCGAGCCCTTTGAAGACAGATGATTTTGATCGTGTCGTAATTGTTTTGGTTACCTGATTTGGGTCCATCAAGTTGGATGCATAGCATGTTTTTTTTTTTGCGACGCTAGCATTCTCCGGGCTGGATGCGACGCATGACATACACCTTGATATGGACCAGATGGTACGTGTTTGAGAAGCTTGTTGTTACTATCATTGTCGAATAGCAGGTTCCAAGGGGGGAAAGGCAGGGCTATCGATATATTGAAATGAAAGTAGAACGCATGCACTTACCAAGAGTTGCCTACAGTCTTGCTTCCCTTCTCCTCGGCCAGGCGCAGGTACTGCGCTGCTTTGAACTGCATACGCGTCAGTTAACTGTCAGTCAACCTGTCAGGAACGGTGTCCGAGATGCGAGAGGCGCAAGGAAAGAAAGCATATTTGACAGCAACAGCAACATGTCCAGCAGCTGCAAGAACTCTGGGACCTGCGTCTGCTATAAAATGATATATTTCTGCCCAAAGACGTCGTTCATGAAAAAAAAGGGGGATGCTTTTGCCATTAATCACCTTGTCTTTTTTACATCCAAAACCCTCGATGTAGCACCAGGCCACCTCACCCATCGCATCCGTGTCGCCTAGATTGGCTGCCGTCTCGTAGTACTGCTTCGCGGCCACGGCATCCTTCTTGATTCCCCAACCATGGCGGAAGCAATTGGCTAACTCGAACATAGCGAGAACGAGTTCCCCCTTTGCTGCACCGCCCTTTTTCATCCCAGCATCCAGAGCGAGAGCTTCCACCTGAGCAGCGTTCGCCGCCGCGTAGGATAGATAGCTAATCGCTTGCTCAGGAGAAGGCTCGCATCCCCATCCGTGTCTGTTTGCCGTCAGTCACCCGTTGCTAGTTCACCACGTCATCTGATTCTTTGGTTCAGGAGACGTTGGATGGTTTCCCCGGTTGACAAACTCACCTCAGAGCCATACCGTACAGGACCTGGCTTAGGGCATTGTTTGCGCCGTTAGGATCGGCCAATCTACCAAACATCGCTGTCGATTTCTCGAGATCTGGAGATCGTGGTGTAAGTGATTTGTTCTGTGATATCTGATCTCTCTTGCCAAAGCATGATGTAGGATCAAACTTACCGCCCGCTTCGTGCAAACGTATAGCCTCTTGTATATCGTCCTTTGCATATGATTAATTGTTTGATGATGAGAAGCTCCGATATCACATACATCATTCTCCACGATGCTAATATGACTCTTACTGCTCCGAGGCCTGCTGCCCGAAGACTCTGCTCTCTGAATAGAATTCCCCTGTGCCAGCAATGTTGCCCTCTTCTCCCACTTAGCCTCATCTTCCACAGTATGTACTGCCGCCGATTGTATCTCCGGTAGATCCGCAGGAAGATTAATAGAGCTCGAGCTCGTTGTCCGCGACCGCGATCCCAGATGCAATCGCTCCGAGAGCCTTCGATCGGCCTTCGTCTTCGCGTCGGTGGTTGTGAGGTTATTGGGGGTCGCGTTAGAGCTTCTACGGAAGCGATGTGTATGTCTTTTGCTCTCTTCTACTTGGGGGTTGGGCTTGATCGCGTCGCCGGGGAAGGAAGGGGGCTCAATGACCTCCTGAGATGTAGTGGTCGTGCGCATGAAAGTGAACTCTGGAATTTCTGGTGGAGTCAAACTCTGCCCACCCACCGCTCCTTCATCTCGGATGCGATCTTTCTTCTTCAAGAGGTCTTTAAGGGGCATTGCGAGAGCTCGCGCTTCGTTTATTCCTAATGTCTGAATGCTCTTATGACGTGGTTAGGTGGACTTCGACAGTTTCTTTATTCAACCCTCAATGTAGTACGATATTTCCTTAAGGAACCCACAGAAATATACAAAGATATCATGGAGTCGACCGATATAGTTGATATAATATTGTAGTTGGTTCGAGGAGCCAAGACTGGAACAGTGGCTATGTTTTTGCGGCTGGGTCTTCAGCCGTTCAGGAGCGATGTGCAGTCACTTCAGGGCCTTGTACTGAATTTGAGAATTCGTCATCCTCTAGCAACTTTTTCATAGTCAATGATTAGAGAAACGGCGTTCATTCAATAGATCAAATCTTTCTTTTATTGTTATTCTAATTGCCAATAATCATCATTTGCTAGGTGAATTCCCGATGTCGCTAATCCACACCAACCCCTCTAACATTACAGAAATGCAATTCCCACCTCTAACGATATAATATAGAAGTAAGTATCCAAGGGTATCATGTAGCAGGGAGATGCTTGGGCCTTATTGCGCAACGATTCGTACATCAGGCTATTTAGAACCCAACGAAGTCATCCTGCTGGGAGAGTTCATGGCCAGCATTTTCAGTTAGATCTGGGAGGAGTATATCTTCATCTGAGTCGACATCATCTCTGTAATCGTCGCCGGAACCATTCTCATCGCTAGAGATATCTGAAGAATTGTCCTCCTCGATCAAGAGGCGTTCTTCGCCAGCATTTGCTTTACGAAGCTGACCTGCTCTATCGACGTGTGGTAATCGGCATTTCTTGTTGCGACATATACCTTTGTTAGCATAATCAGGACATTCAATAACATGACGGTCGGTGCAATTAGCCCCTTCTTCACAGTATCCAAGGACTGCAAAAGGACGACACACCGGAGCCCCTGGGTTGACTCGAACGTGGGCATAGCGACAGCTATCGTTCGTGCAATTACCGCGAAGGAAATGAACACAAGCGGGAACACGGTTAGCTGAACAGTCGTGAGAAAGATCGCAAAGATCGCCTGTTGAACAGCTGCCCTTTTGCAGATATTCCTTGCAGATTGCAACCTTATGGGGATCATGAATATACCGACAGCGGGGTCCTTCGGGACAAGTACCTGTATTCCAAAAGTTAGCAGTTCTTCAAGGGGATTGTAGCCATGATTATGAAGACGCGATGCATCGTAATCGCCTATTGTGGAAGGGAAAAATGGTACCGGTAGTCGAGAACCGTTGGCACGGCTCTAGTAGTTTTTTCACGGGGCGTTGCCTAGAAGGATGTCAGTTTCATCAAAATGGCGTAAGATAGCTTACGAACGCTTTTATCTTTACAAGGCCAGAGCGATAAAGGTTTCCATTCTTACTGCGAAGGAAGGTCACCCCCCCAATCTTGGCCGATTTTGGAGTCGATCGTCCACGGGCGACATCGTCTGCGAGGTGAGAGAATGCTCTTTTGTTTGTAGAGTGCGAAACCATACCAGTTACTTTGATAAGCTTGCTACCACCATCTACCACTCGAAACCGAATCTCGTCAACCATAACTTCGTAAACCTGCTGGTCAGGACGTTGGGAAATCAAATCGAAATGCCGACTAATTTTAGCCTTTTCCTCCATATTACGTTGCGCCCTTCGTTGTTTCGCTGTATCCGCTATGTCTTTCTGCCGTTGCTGTGCACGCTCGTCGTACACAGATGTATTTATAAGCTGCATATGCCTATCTCGTTTTGATACCCAGTTCGAGGCCATGCTTTCCATTGAGCTTTCCGTCGAGTTGTTGGTTTGGAAAGCTACCATATTCTGATTTGCTTTATTTATGACTAGAGTACGGTTGCGATGAGTTGGCGGCATATGTCGAGACGTGCCCCGATACCTCGATGGCTGATATTGTTGGCCATATGGTGTCCCACGGACAGGCTGCCAGCTAGCTGGTCCCCGTTTGTGCGCATTAATACGGCCTATTTGTACATCAGTCCTACGAAGTCTTATAAACTGGCAAAGAATAGAAGAGAATACCTGCGAGTGCAGCGATCTTCGCCTGTAGTTCTTGTTCTTCAGACATGTGTAATAAGAATCCCTACACGTTAGTACCTCAAGTTGAAATATTAACTATCATGGATTTCAAGCACTTCTGGAGAGAGAGCAAGTTAAGAAAAGCAAGAAACAATGGAGAGAGGTGCGAAAGATGATAGAGCCGTTCGGTGGCGTTTGTTCGAGCTAGAACTAGTTTCCCTTGGGTCATTAAGGTGTGTAAAGAACACATTATGTAAGCAGTACTGTCATGCGGCTGGCCTTGGCGTTTACTTTATTAAGTCTACCATGACACGCATAATGATACAAAGGGGATAAACGACTGATATATCCAGATCTACACCATCATACGGAGTCATTTATGATAGTTAAGACTACTTTCCTTCACTATCCGCTCCGGTCTCTCAATGCGCGTGTATTCCTCATTTAGTACACACTTTGTAATTCGAGTAAGGTCCCTTGGTCACCTCGAATCCCACATAAGATAAAGCTTTAAGTTGTTGGTATGACCCATTTAAAAGCGCACTCCATTAAAAATGGATATAAGACCACGAAGTGCTTGACAAGAGAAGGTATTCAATCTGTAGCTACAGTATGTTCCCAGTTCAATGTTGATGTTATTTCTATGTTACACTGAACATGATTGTTTCATCGCCATGTTCACAAGGCTACCTAAGCGATTCAACTCTGTATCTGTTTCCATGAATATTCTCTTGGGAATATCAAATTCAATGACTGGCATCTTTTTCATTTCCTTTTGGAGTTCAGATTCAATAAGCTAGCAAATGATCAGTGTCGATACCTTAAGTAATTGTAGTTTGAGGACTTACTCCAGTATAGGAATGATCGAGAAAATCCTCCAAGTTATAAGATTTCTTAGTAAACTGTTCAGAAATTATCTTAGCTAATGTAGCCACATTTGGATGGTAATGAGACTGCAATGTTTCGATTTCCCAGAGACTGCTTTCAAGGGCCCCAGTCTCCATTGGATCTCCCAAGCTCATATCGAAAGGATCATCCATGCCATTCTCTTCTAGATCTCTTCGAGACAATTCGTCTGGAGTTTCCCGATGAATCATAAAGGTACAAGCTGGATGAGTTTTCAACATGTTATATATCCAAGGTACGATAACTACAATAGCTGCTGGAGGGCCATGTAAGGCTAATCTTGATAACCTCTTTATGAAGCTTGCAACTAGAGCAGCTGGTAAGTGTGTTGAAGCCATAAATGTGTCTAATAACCGGAAAAATCGGGATCTATGTTTAGAGTATATAAGATCCTCATTTAGCAATGAGTAGAGTTTAGGATAGAAGGATGGGTAATCGAGATTTTTTTCCTGAATCAGGTCGAACAGGCCAGACAGAGCTAACAGAGACGTTGCCCCACCGGTATCATAAGAATCCGTAAGGAAGTCCATAAGTAGTTCGACCTTAATAAACCACGGAACTATATTCGAGGACATGATAGTCAACACCCTCTTACGTTGGTCTTTACCAAGTCCTGTTGAGAGTAGTCTCAACCATGCGATTTGAGCCTGCTTTTTCTGCGACACGAGGGACTGGACCCGCTTGTTTTGCGCTTGCGGAGCTTCTCCATAAGATCTTTCTAGGCTCTGATCAGATTCTTTGATTGGTTTTATAGCACTCAATATTTCCAAAGCATTCGCTCTGAATTTTTCTTTTCGGTCTCCGTCGTTCTCGGCGTCCATTAAAAGCCTCCTATCTTGCTGTCAACTTAAAATACTCCTTCTGGCAGCGGAGGACTTACTCGATGATCTGGAAAAGATAGAATCTGATATCGCCATAGACATTGACATATTTGTCCACTAATTCTCGCAGAATAACCCCGGGCTTCTCCGCGCTCAGGAGGGCGCTCAGCAAGCTTCTGAAAATACCCGAATTCCAGGAAAAGTCATCTTGAGCCTTCATTTGAATGACTTCTCCCTTTAAAAGCTGCATTATCAGTACAAAGGTACTGGTTTGCCTTGCAGGATCATCTTGAACTAGGAGACCGAGTAACGTTTGAACATATGAGTGGTATTTGACACACAACCACTGCACAACGGTGCGCTCTTCTTTCGAGTTATGCTTGCCCTGGTTTAATGAGCCATCGGTGAATAATCTTGAGAAAACTCTACAAAGGGCAATAGCAGCGAGCATCCGAGTCTCGTCCTCGGTCTCCTCATTTTGCGTAAACGATAACAGTGCTGTAATATTGTTCAGGTACTTCCGGGATGCTGTTATTTGACTTTCAAGATTCAAGATTTCTTCCTCGGTATCGTTAATGTCGATAGATGATTCCCTGGACTTTTTGGCTCTGGCCTTGTCTTTGGTAGATGCTTCTCCACGCCTAGTATTACTTTTTTTCCTAGGTACCGATTGAATTTCCTGCTCCTCATACCTCTTTCTTTTCTGGACTGCCATCTGAGTTACATTGATGTACGGCATAATCTGTTCCGTCTGTATATAACGTTGCACATCCAGAAAAATTCCTCGGATATCATTTCGGGTTAGCCAACGCCAAGCCATCTCAACTCCAGTCTTGTATGAGCTACCTCCAGCAAAGCTCATTTCATTAAAGAATCACAATCCTTCATCTCCGCTCATGGCTTCACGTCTCGTAAGAAGTGCTGTTGGTCAGTATACAGCAATACTAACAAATAGTTTAAGCCATTGGCCCTGGTACTGACATCTTACAGGCGCCGCAAGGGTCCGCCCTACGCCCACTCTCCGTTTAGTTCCTCCCATCTCCACGCAAGTCACATCGGCCAGATATGCTTCAAATGTTCCGGTGGAGGATCCAAAGCAAAAGGCTCAGTCTCTCTTTGACTCACTTCCGGGCAATAACCCGGTCGCCAAAGCTGCGATCCTTTCTGCCGGAGCAGGTTTGTCCGCATTCGCAATCAGCAATGAACTCTACGTCGTCAACGAGGAATCTATTGTTGCACTGAGTCTCCTCACGATATTCTGGGCAGTTGGGAAATATGGCGGTCCGATGTACAGTGAATGGGCTAAGGGTCAGAATGAGAAGGTTAAGAACATTTTGAATCAAGCGAGGGAAAACCATACTGCGTCTGTCAAGGAGCGAATTGATAACGTCAAGAACCTCGAGGGTGTTACGGACATTACAAAAGCGCTTTTCGAGGTCTCAAAGGTGTGAATCTTACGGTGGTCAGCTTTCCGGGGCGTTAACTAACAACGTTGGAATAGGAAACCGCGGAACTTGAAGCGAAAGCATATGAGCTAGAGCAAAGAACAGCACTGGCTGCTGAAGCAAAGAGTGTGCTTGATTCCTGGGTACGGTATGAGGGTCAGGTCAAGGCCAGGCAGCAGAAGGAGCTCGCAGAAAGTGTCATTTCAAAGATTGAAAAGGAACTCGAGAATCCTAAGACGCTTAAGCAGATCCTTGACCAGAGCGTGGCAGATATTGAGAGTAAGTGCTCCATGATCTGGTAAGAAATGAATGTACTAACTTTATAAAGGGATCGTTTCAAAGGCATAGAGCCCGACAAGCTCTTCCCTTGTTAATAAACCTGTTTCAAGTAGTCATCCCTATTCTTCTCGATTGAGTCATGTGTTCATTAGGTCATCAAGCTCATTTAGAGAATTTCTGTACAGTTTAGCACTCTAACGTAGATTCAGCGCCGTGAACCTCTTTGCGTATCTTACTCCTGCTAAAAGTTTTACCGACCATCTCATGCTCATAACCTAGACTTTCCTCCTGTGTCCAGGAGCACCTGCATTTTCGCCTTCCACTTGCCCACATTATCCTCGGGAATGGTAGAAGCATCATAAGAAACATTAAAATGGATACCATTCTCGTCGCTCGAACTCCCAACAAGGAACTCACCCTCCCTTGCTCTCACTCCCATGACCACCTTTCGCATCACACTCGATAGGTCTCTTTTCTTAGCTTCTTCACTGTGTAATAGCTTCGACTCACGATCGAAAAGGCCCCTCATGTTCCCGACAGCACTATGCCCACAGGTACCAAAGAAAAACTCACCCCAGTTAGCCGGGTACGCTCCTTGCGGATTAACCTTCTTCCTCATGGATGATGGTAATTTCATATTACACCGCTCGACTGCTGTGATATAGTTATGTGCTAGGATCCTGGCAGTACTATGTGCACCAAGGCCTCCTGAGAGTTCCGAGGTCCGCAACTTTTTCTTCTGATACTGGCGCAATTGACGATGTGCCTGCTTTGCAAGGAGCCTAAATCGGCCTGTAATGTCTAGGTCTGAAGACACCCAGCCCATATATAAGCCGTCACTGAAAGCAAGCATGCACGAATCAGGAGGACCATCGTAAGCAAAGAACGGTCGGGGATTAAGTGGGAACGACGCAATCATGCACTTCCGTTCTATTATTGAAACGTTAGGATATAACTCCTCTTCTAGCTCCATCATTGCCATCCCGAGAAGAGCAAAACAGCCCGCACCCACACTAACTTCAGCCTCTCTAGACAGGCTTATAAGCCGGTCTGAGGCTGTCGGCGACAGTGAAAAGTTGTACATGAGGCTGTTCCGGGGAGGGATATGACTTGACGAGTAATTTAGAAGACTACCGTACTTCTGCGGCATCAGCTTTGTAGGAGCTGAAGCTTCTAGACTCCGCAAGGGATTGGGGAAAGCTCGTGGTAGAAGTTTACGGGTATGGCGTAGGATGATCATGATAGCCCAAAACCATCGCTGCCGCGCAATGTTACCAGCAATTGGGGGATAGAGGTCTTCTTGGGCGGGAGGCAGTCGAGACCAGATTGCATCTGCAGAACACGCTTGTTCCAGAAGCTCGTCCAGCTCAAGTTTTGTGGTATTGAGCAATTTCATAAACTTAGAAAGCCATTGGTTGGCAGATAGCCCATCAATATTACTATGTGCGGTGACTTGGATGAGTCGTAGTAAATGGGTTCCACCTGTGAGAGCTTTAAGGGGAAAGACGAATAGTTTCGATGAATGTCTGGCGACATCTATAACTCGACCAGTATTTGTACAATGCCGGAAGAAATCATCAGCATCGATATCATCATCGTCGATGAAGTGGACTGTTTGAGAGGAGCTTGATATAGCTTCTGTGGTATCCCTGGGAACATCTACGTGGAAGTATACCTGATGCTCGTTTTCGATCAGGTCTGTCCTTGTTGATAATGAGGTGTGCTGTAGACGTAGGATTGTCCATATGAGAAGCATCCTCTGCCTGAATTCTTCGCGCGTCAAGTTGTTCCGTAATTCAAAAGCAATGTTAGCATTAACATCAGCCAGACCTTCGTAGTAACGTCCATCCGCATCGAACGAAGACTCAACTAGACCAAGGCGCCTAGCATAAACAGTTCTTCCACCAACGATGCTCTTCTTCCAGACATGATAGTGGTTGCCATATTGTTTCAACCAGTGTTCCGGATTCTTGACATCGAGAGCCATTGATGGTCTTATTAAAAATTTATGTTGGCAAAAGAATCAGAGAATTTGACAGCTAGGAAGCATATTTTCAAAAATTTACCTGCGTCTTACGAACAGTTAGTCATCTCAAATCATGCTGCACCAGCGATGAGACACCTTGTTCGGGCCCTACTGAGTCGATTGTTATAAGTAACACTATGATTGAAGCACATATGACTGGGTTTTAAAGTCGCCGTTTTAGGAAATTCTGACAGAAGGAGAATTACTTATTAATGAGCCACTGTTCTCATGTATGAATCCTCGATTATTACTTCCAGCAAGACAAAGAATATTTTTATCTTCTTATGACGGGATAAGTTACTGTATTTTAAAGGAGTAGGGGAGTTATACCTATTAGCCCCCAAAATATAGGAAGCCCAAATTCCCCAAAATAGGCCGCGGGCTGCGGGCAAGCATTGAATTAGCGCAGTTTGACATTCGGTACAGGGAACGTCAGCCTCAGAGGCGCGACTGCGGCAGGCAAAACCTAAAGGTGTAGGTAGATATTTCTCATACTTGCCAACTGTCAACAATCCATCATCAACCTCGATGCCATCATGAGATTCTTTCGGAGCATATTGCTGCCAGTATTGCTGCTGGTAATAGACTCCGCCGCCGAAGATTCGAAACCTAAAATAACCTCCTCCAAATTCGATGCTCAACCTGAGAACTTATTTTACTTCGACGACTCTGAGACCGTTTTATTCCTCGAGAGCGAATCTAGCGTAGTATGGCGAACGGATAGTGCTGGAGAATCATGGAAGAAGGTGTCGGATATCCCAGAAGGGAAACCTTTTGAGATATGGAAGCATCCTTATAATAATAAACTTGCGGTGGCCTTAGGGATGAGTAAGACACACTGGGTAACGAAAGATCAAGGGGAAACTTGGAGGTCCTTTGAGACCAAAGATCATCCCGATCCAGGTTATCCCCTCAGTTTCCATGCCGACGACATAGATAGGATCCTATTTCACGGCCTGGAAGAGTGCGGCTTCGTTTCCTGCACCGGCAAAGTAAGTACACTGTTATAGAGACTTAGTGTATCATATCTCTAGGCTAATGCTCGAAATACAGAGTTACTACACGACTGACGGCTTCGAATCTCTTCAACTGCTCCGCGAAAATCGAAAAATGTGCCAATGGGCCCGCAACACCGATTTATTCTCCACAGGGGATGCTAAAAAGGACAAAAACATGGTAGTTTGTATTGTGGAAGGCAAATACTCCTCGCGGAGCATAAACAATAGACTGGTCCTGTCGAGCGACTTTTTCGATTCAGAGGTCGAGCCTGAATTGGCCACAGGACGAACTGTATCTGGTATCATAAACATGGCTGCGGTCAAGGGATTCCTCGTCGCCGCCGCGAAGTCCGAGGGCACTGATGAACTTGCTCTCTACGTTACCGACGATACAAGCATTTGGCACAGAGCAGAGTTTGGCGACCACAGGGTAGAAGAGGACGCATACACGATCCTGGAATCTACAAACTACAGCATTCAAGTCGATGTCATGAGCTCATCGCTGATAGATATGGGAACCCTATTTACTAGTAATTCGAATGGCACTTATTTCACACGGAATATCGAGCATACAAATCGGGGTCCATTCGGTTTCGTAGACTTCGAAAAGATTACAAATATCCAAGGCATCGTGCTAGTGAATACAGTTAGTAATTGGGAGGACGTCCAAGGACATGCCTTTGCCCATAAGAAGGTCATCTCAAAAATCAGTTTCGATGACGGACGGACTTTCCATAGCCTCAAAGCTGGAGACGACGACCTGCATTTGCACTCGGTGACCGATCAAAGTAATAGTGGTAGAGTGTTTTCTAGTCTTGCTCCCGGTTTGGTAATGGGCGTTGGTAACACCGGTGATCAATTAAAGAAATATACCGACGGTGATTTGTATGTATCAGACGACGCTGGCCTAAATTGGAGACTGGCGCGGAAAGAAGCGCACAAGTATGAATTTGGCGATGATGGATCCGTTCTTGTCGCCATCTACGATGAGGGTGAAACTGATGAGATCGCATGGTCATTGGACCATGGCAAGACATGGAAGACAGTTGAACTGCCGGATGGAAAGATTAAGGCTCAAGAACTGACGACTGTACCAGATTCTACGAGTTTAAAGTTCATATTAACAGCAACCAAAGGAAGTGGACGACGCAAAGAGTATCGTATATACACACTCGATTTCGCCGGCCTCCGCCTACGTAAATGTAAAGAAAGTGATTTCGAGGACTGGTACGCCCGAAAAGGCGATGACGGAAAGCCGACTTGTATCATGGGCCACAAGACGTATTTCCGCAGGCGGAAAGCTGATATCGAGTGCGTGATTGATGATGAATTCAGTGACCCTGTTCCGCACTACGAAGAGTGCGAATGTACAATCGACGACTACGAATGCGATTTTAACTTCGTCCGCAATGGGGATGAGTGCGTGGCAGCGGGGAAGATGGTTGCACCGGAAGGTGAATGCCGGGATATTCACGATACATTCAAGGGTAGTTCTGGATGGAGAAAGATTCCCGGAAACCGATGCATAGGCGGACTGAAGAAAGATGAACCGGTACAGCGACCCTGCGCTGAAACAAAAAATCCTCCAGCAAGTGGCGAAGTCAAACACACGAAGCATCCCTTCCAAACCGAAGCTATTAAGGAATATTACTATTTGGAGCGGACCGATGCCGGAACAGGAGATGATGAAACTGTAGTGCTACTCACAAGCGATCGTAAAGCATTTGTTAGTCATGATCATGGCGTTACTTGGGAAGAACCACATGGCGTTAAGGGTGATGAAATTGCAGCAATCTACCCTCATAGTTACTTTAACGATGTCGTCTATTTGGTTACGCCCTCCAGGAAGGTCCATTACTCAAAGAACCGGCTGTTGGGTGATAGCACCCATATTTTCGAAGCACCCGAAGCTCCTAATACGGATAGATTACAGATTCTTGGATTCCACCCGAAGGAAAAGGACTGGATCATCTGGACTGGAGGAAAGGACTGCGACCACGGTTCGAGCTCGGGTAACGATTGTCATTCAGTTGCACATATTTCTAAGAAGGGTGGCGAAAGTGGATCATGGGACACATTACTTCGTTTCGTCCAGAAATGTCAGTTTGTTTGGAGGGAACACCGTCAGGGGAGCGAAGATTTGATATTCTGCGAACAATACGAACTCGAGGATAAGACTCGCCCGCTACAGCTGATCTCCAGTGAGGACCGATTTGAACATAAGACCGTACATAATCAGAATGTTGTCAACTTTGCGACAATGTCCGAGTTCATCATTGTTGCGTCGAAAGTTGAGGATCAATGGCTCAAGGTTGACGCAAGTATTGATGGCAAAACATTCGCCGAAGCTGCATTCCCTCGTAACTTCAAGGTCCAGCATCAGCAAGCATATACCGTTCTGGATAGCTCAACTCATGCTGTATTCCTTCATGTCACTGTGAACAATGATGACGACCGTGAATATGGCTCGATTCTCAAGAGTAATAGCAACGGTACTTCGTATGTCTTAAGTGTCAACGAAGTCAACCGAAACAGAGCAGGATACGTCGATTTTGAAAAGATGCAGGGCCTAGAAGGTGTTGCAATCATCAACGTCGTCGGTAACGTGAATGAAGTCAATAAAGGTTCACTCAAGAAGAAGAAGACCAAAATTACCCATAATGATGGCGCCGACTGGTCCCTTCTTTCGCCTCCAGAGAAAGACGTGGACGAACGGTCCTACAAGTGTAGCGGGAAGGGCTTAGAGAAGTGCTCTCTCCACCTTCATGGCTATACCGAACGTAAGGATCCCAGAGACACTTTCTCGTCGCCATCAGCCGTTGGATTGATGTTAGGCGTTGGGAACGTTGGAGAGTTCCTTGGCAAGTACAACGGTCCCGATACCGACACTTTCATTACCCGCGATGGTGGGATCACTTGGAAAGAAGTCATTAAAGGCAAATATATGTGGGAATACGGCGACCAAGGCTCAATCATTGTCATCGTTGAAGAAGAAGTACCAACTGACCACATCCTCTACTCTCTCGATGAAGGCGAGCATTGGAGAGAATACAAATTCAGCAACGACAAAGTGCTAATCAACGACATATCTACGGTTCCTAGTGATACGTCCACCAAGTTCTTACTCTGGGGTCGAGAAGGTCATGGTGTTTTCACTATAAATCTTGACTTTTCTGGTCTCTATGATCGCATGTGTAAACTTGATGAGGATGATTACTACTTATGGACCCCTAGACATCCAGCCCAAAACAATAATTGTCTATTCGGTCATGTTGCTCAATATTACCGCAAGAAAGCCAGTGCCAAATGCTTCAACGGCAGGAAGCTAGTGGATAACGGTCTCAAGAGTGTAAACAAGATATGCGAATGCACACGGAAAGACTTTGAATGGTAAGAATCCTATATCCCGTGTCTCTTTGATACATAAGCTAATGTCTTTTACAGTGACTACAACTTCGAACGCCAAACGGACAACTCCTGCGCTCTTTCTACCGGTCTCTCTCCCGCCGACCCCTCTAAGATCTGCAGTACCAACTCTTCGATCACGGAATATTACGATATCACGGGATACCGCAAGATTCCGATCTCGACGTGTGAAGGTGGGCTGGAACTCGACCTCACCTCCACCCCTCATGCCTGCCCCGGCCACGAGGAGGAGTTCGAGCGTAAGCACGGCATCTCGGGCGTAGGACTCTTCTTCGCCATTGTCATCCCCATAGCGGCTGCTGCAGGTGTCGGGTACTGGGTTCATCAAAATTGGGACGGCAAGTTCGGTCGAATCCGCCTTGGAGAAGGTGGCTCGAGCTTTGATTCGGATGCTCCGTGGGTCAGATGGCCGGTTGTTGCATTCTCGGCTGCTGTGGCAGTACTTGCAGCCATTCCACTACTGGTGGGAAGTCTATGGAGAAGCGTCAGTAACAGGTTTGGTGGTAGGTATGGTGCTAGAACATATAATACTAGAGCGGCATTTGCCAGGGGTAGAGGTGATTATGCTGTTGTGGATCCGATGGATGAAGGGGAGTTACTCGGGGAAGACAGTGATGAGGAGGTGTAGGAGATGAGAGCAAACTGTCCATAGGAGCATAGACTGGAATATTTGACATGTATTAAATGCAATTTCATATCATTTCTTGTAAGTTGTATGTTGTCGGTGGATGTTTTTACATTGTGCGGGATTGGTTGCTGTAACTAGAGGTACGGTAGCTTGGGACTGGCTTTTGACATAATAATGTTTTTTTCTTGGCGTCAACAAGCAATCAAATGTCACATGGGATTATCAATAGACAAGTAGCTATTTCGAACAGCGGACAAAAATCTATGTCGGATTTCTGCTACTCATCGAGCGACGTCATTTCAAACCCTGACGCATGCTCTCTTCTCACATCTCTCACTTCCATAGAACCTGGTCGAGTAACAAACTGCAAGACCCAAAACTTCTACATTTAATCGTACAACTCACCACAGTAACTTAACATGATAACCCAGACAGCAAGATTTACATACCAAAATCCGGTACGTGTCTATAATGATATAGAACATCATTTCTCATGTAAAACAGTCCTCTCAGCCACCAGGAAACTACAACAGCGGGGAAAAATAACCCACCCAAAGAATTCCCTAACCTGGATCCAAGAAGCAAAGTCTACATCGAGAAGAAGTCCGAACCCAAAAAGCTCAAATAGAAGATGAGATTCGCCAAAGCGGGGTATGTGCTGCAGTGCGCCTGTCCCAACGCATATCAGACCCTATCCATTGAGAACTTGTCTGAGCGAATAGCCCAGCGGTATCTTCATCGTCAAAAAAAGGGAAAAACGTTGAAAGAGAATGGTGGAGAAGAAAAACTTGAAACGGTTGCCTCAACAGCACTGCCTCTAGAACACCAAACACCGATCCACCTCGGATACAGAGTGTATACGAAAGTCTAGGACAGAAGAGAAAGAAGATGCCAGTAGACCTCCGACCCATTCCGGCATACGATGCATGCAAAAACGGTGGTGTATATTCAAACACACCTTTATCACGCCGTTGGATATAGTTGCGTAAAAACATTTACGCCTCGAAAATGCTAAGACCTTGAAATTCTGCTACAAAAGCGCTGTAACTCCAGCTTGTGGAAGTGGCGTTCGTACCAAATGCTCGACCTCATCTCTATCCGTCGCAGTCAGTCCATCTGCTTGCGCAGGGCCAAAGGTCGCTGCCGGCGGTTCGAACGTCGAGTTCTCGTACATCTCTGTCGGATGACCGGAACCGGGACGGTCAATTGACGAAGCAAGAGCTGGTGCCGGGGTACGGTGTGGAATAGGTGAAGATATTAGGACATTATCCAGTTTCGACGGCTCACCGCTGAGCGGTAGACGTTTCGATGGTAGTGATGGAGATTCGATGGGGAGACGACTCTGCAGGTGTTCGGGTAGCACTGTGCTCGGAGCAGCCGCCGAAGAAGGTGGGTTTGAGGCGAGCTCAACCGTGGAAGCTGAACCGTTTGGTGCGTGCAAGTCCACCAGATGGCGCTGGTTCGCAGGTGTCATGAAATCGGCATTTGGGAGGCGGGCCTGGTGCGAGGAATTATATGGACCGAGAGCATGAACGGGATGCATCGGATTTGCCCATGGTGTTTGTTCAAGGAATTGTTCTCCTGCTGTTCTATCCTCCCGGGATTCGAAGGGGCGGGGAATAGTAACTGGTCGTGGGGAGATCTATAAGATTTTTCGCATTAGCCGAGACTGCAGGCTGATTGTATGGTAAGACAAAGCTGCGACTCACCTTCATAGCACGGAAATCGTCTTCTGCCTCTGTGGCCTTCGTACCCAGGATTTCAGGTGCAGCAGGAAAACCAACATATTTCTGCACTCCCGCCAGAATGGAAACTTCGTTGTTGTACGCTTGCTGATATCGAATCTGTACAGCTCTGTCTGGGTGATACATGAAAGCATAATCAGGTTCGTCGGCGCCCCAATGCCTTCTTTCCCGTTGCAACCGGTTTAATCTGTAGTTGCACGCATCCAGGGCTCTATCTCTCGCTTCTCGTACCGTCTGGAAGTACTGGCTTTGATATTGACATCTGTCTGCCAAAGTTTTTCTGATCAACTCCTTCGTTTTCAACTCTAAGAGATCGGCTTCTCTCTGGATCTTTTCATCTCGCCGAATATCTACGCAGCGTGTTTGCTCTGATAATGCTGGATGGGTAGAATTCGGTTGATTCAGTAGTTCAAGCTCGTTTGTAAATGCAGCTATGCGCTCCTCGAGTAATCTGCCTCGCAATCAGTGTAATTCTTTCCATTAAGCATCCTCTTCCACTAACCTACTGCGAAAAGCAGTGAAATGCTTTTCGATCTCACTTAACTTCTCCTTTGCAATACCCCGTCTCGCCCCTAAAGAACGTCACATTAGTCAACCTGATATTCTACAATTTTTGTGTATGCTTTATGCGGTTACTGTTACTCACTTTCTTCATCTGCGGTACTCCCATCTTCGTCGGCTTCCTCGTCGGCTATTTCATCAATCTCACCTTCCCGATGCTCCAAAGTTTGCATCAACTGTTCTGCATCTTCATCTCTTATCTTCTTTCCTTTCCTCTTTCCTTTCGGTTGTTTCTTGTGAGACTTTTTTTCCGGAATTGGTAATGGTTCTTTGATCTCATCGTTCTCGTCCGGAATTTCATCGTTAACATCTTCCTCGAGATCTGCTTGAGCAAGTCTGTCGGCGTCCTCACGGATAATGAGGGAATTATCTACCAATGTCTCATCCTCCTCCTCGCGCCCATTCAATACGTGTCCTTTCGACGATCCACTTCTTTTCCGGGCCGGCTCATCTGCTTCATCCGTGGAGACATCGTCGCCCGGACTTAAGCGCTTCCGCTTCTTGGCATTAAATTCATTATCATCGATTCCACGGTTGTAATCCCCAAATGGTAACTGTTTAGCGATTGGGTTTATGCTCCCCTCGTCAAAATCCTCCTCGGGGGTATGATCCCTATTCGACATTGTATCAGGTGATGCTATGGCACTACTCTCATGTTCATAGGGTATTTCACGTCCTAGTTTACTAGGACTTCTTCCGGCTACGGCCTCTACAATGGTAGCAGTGGCACCCACTGTTCGAAGGTTTCGAGGGGTCTGGTCAAGGCGCTCCGTCTCTGCTTCTGAATCCTCATCGCCAATTTCCTCTGCCGCTGAGGATGTACCTGGCGCTTCTAGATCTTCACCAACATCGCTGAGACTACTAGAGCGCAAAGATGTTCTATCGTCCCTAGAAGGAAAGGTTGTTGAACCGGCATCCAGCGCGCCATTGCTCAAAAGAGCGCCACTCATGAGTGGCTGCTCAATCATGGTCTCTGACATTTCCTCCGGAGAAGTGTTCGAGGTATTGAGTGCCTGATCGGATAAAGTGTGAAGTGAGGAGGAGTGGGCAGAGGAAGGGCGTGCGGTCAAATCGGGTGAGGGTGGAATCGTTGCGGTAAAGGAATCTGCATATAGGAAACAATATTGTCAACCCAATCGAAAGCTAAATCGGCTTCAATTCCTTGAAGAAGTTGGTTCGTGCGATGGGAGATCGAGACAGTGATCAATGACGCTCTGGCGCACCAAGCGAAGAGCGACACAGAAATCCAGCGCGTCCCTTCCTAGTGTTCGACATACGACACGATACAAGGAATTCTAGTTATAGAGGGATCATCGCAAACGGAAATAACTTACTTTGAGATTGGATAGGCTCGTCGGATTGTTGCGCGGGTTTTGATCTACTCCTGCTGCTCCGCTGGAGCGCACTCATTTCGCGCCCAAGCGAATCCAAGAGAAAACCAGGACTAATATAGCTTTTAAACAGTGGTAGGGTACTTCAAGAAGTCGATGGATGATCTCTGCGACTTGTTCGAAGCTGAAAGTGCTCTACTGGTGGGTAGAGGGAGCGGGTTGTGGGCAAGGAGGGTAGTTCAAGCGGGTGTTGTCGATGGGATGAGTAGGGGGTGTTAGGAAGGAACAAAAGTTATCTCGCACATCCGGAGGCGAGGTAGAGTAGAGGACATAAAGTTCCAAGGCGTTGAAAAAAAGGGCGGAGGTATGTGGAGGTGGTTTGGTGGAGCTTTCGTGTTGATCTACTCTTCACATCTTGTGGGGAGGGTACAAAGTACAAAGTAAGAGTGTTTAACTGACCTGCTGGAAAGAATGACGGAACCGAAGATTTACCATTGCCGTCTGCCACGCGAAGAGACGATTACCTTACCTACCTTAGAATAGAATACTTTTATAATACCGTACTTTACAACATATATAACATTTCCAGTCATTCTCCCCGACGCTGAAATTCATCACAAATGGAGCTCATCAAGTGTCTTTACGATCGTTTCCTCATTCCCCAGTGATCATGTTCTAATATGCAACTTCATTCTCTCTTGAATACACACACTATCGGCCTTCGTTTATCGCAAGAGTCCGTGTACCTGGACTAATCACGGAATCTACTTCTTGATTGGCTAGAAACATTTTCAAACACCGACTCGCCAAAAGAATTTCTAAACTCGATATCAGCCCAGAGCAAGACAGATAACAACAATGGCTAAAAAGGCTAAGAAAAGTTCGAAGGATCAGTCTGAACATCCCTCTGAAGCGATAGGCAGTTTATTCGCTCTTAAATCATCTATCGATCCAGCGGTAGCTTCACTATTTACCTCGAGTGTATGTCCAAAATCCTCTAGTACTCCCTCCAGCCTGATTAAAGCTAATATCCTCATGCTTGTAGGCCGGTCCTGTCGAGGCTCCTCCGAAGACCCGTTATGTGGAGATACCCCCGAAGCGTTCCAATCCCGAGGCAGAACTGGAGGACCTTAACGTTGAGGATGAAGATGTAGAGACTCCAGGGCATACGAACGGTGCGCAAGACATTGATGCAATCTCAGAGGATGATTTCAGCGATAACTGTGACGCCAATGAAGCTGCTGCCGCGCTCAAAAGCAAGCCGGACACAAAAACCAGGAAGCGAAAACGGAGGGACAACGAGCTCGAGATGGAGGAAGTGTACATGCAGAAACTTGCAAGAGAAGAAGCGAAAGAAGAGGCTAAACAGAAGGTAGAGAGGATCAAAAAACGTCAAAAGCGTGGAAAGGAAGACGCACTTGACGTCGATCAAGACCATTCTGAAGAAGACTCGCCTGAAAACGCACCATCAGATGATATGTCTGAGTCCGAAGCTTCAGATACATCCTCCTTCATTATTCCACAACATGAATCTCTCGCTCCTCATACAGAGACTCCTAATCCTGACCTGGAACAATCCTCCAGGACAGTCTTTCTTGCTAACGTTTGCACATCCGCCATAAGCTCAAAAAGCGCGAAGAAAGCTCTTCTTGCACACCTGTCCTCATTCCTACCCTCTCTTCCTACCACGGCGTCCTCCTCGGAGCACAAGATCTCCTCCCTCCGCTTCCGCTCCGTAGCTTTCTCCAGTGCACTCCCTAAGAAAGCGGCATTCGCGAAGAAGGACCTCATGGACGCTACGACCAAATCTACGCACGCGTACGCGGTTTACACCACATCATTAGCAGCGCGCGAGGCAGCAAAACGGCTTAATGGAACCGTAGTCCTGAACCGCCATCTACGCGTCGATTGGGTCGCGCATCCCTCCGCCACAGACCACAGACGTTGCGTCTTCGTCGGCAACCTCGGCTTCGTAGATGACGATAGCGCCATAGTCGCCGCGTCGGGAAACCCCAATGCAGCCCCGAAACACCGGAAGCAGAAACAACCCGCAGACGTGGAAGAAGGGCTCTGGCGCCATTTTTCCGCCGTCGCCGGCCCGGTTGAATCGGTCCGCGTGGTACGCGATCCGACGACTAGAGTCGGGAAGGGATTCGCGTACGTTCAGTTCCGAGAGGAGAATAGTGTCGAGAAGGCCCTTTTGAGCGATGGGAAGGCGGATCCGCCACTGCTGCCGAGGAAGATGCGCGTGACGCGTGCGAAGGCGGTGAAGAGGAAGGACGTCCGTGTCAAGGAGGCCGCTCGATCTATGGAGAAGGAGGGGAGCAAGAAGGGGTATAATCCCAAAGCGGATCCTGCGAAGTTGTCGATGCAAGGACGGGCGGGCAAGTTACTAGGAAGGGCCGGCGCGGCGAGAGTGAGGAAGGAGGGAGTGGTAGCTGGGGTCAATGGGGTAAAGAGGCCGGAGGCATTTGTGTTCGAAGGATTTAGGGCAAGGGAGGGAAATGGGAAGGCGGGTTTGAAGTTGGGTGGGAAGGGGAAGAAGGGTAAACCGACGACGAGGAGTAGCCGTAGGGGTGCTGCTTGGAAGGCGGGCAAGTCGAAGTAAACAGAAGTTGATGTTAAGAAAATACCCCTGAGAGGCATTCCTATGGGATCGAATGACTAAGAATAGGGGAGGAGATGTTTGTGTCATGCATCCAACAGCTCAAATCATTCCGTTCTCATCCAAACCCACATACGCAGTCCATCCAATACCCTGTTATGTATCATCGTAATCCATTCCGTTCGTCATGTAACATACCTCATAACTCATGATTCATCCCAAGTTCCTCAAACCGTCCCCTCACACCTCTTCCTAATCCCCACCCACTCTTCCCAAACACCTTTCTCATACCCTGGACTGCTTTCATACTCGCTACCTCCATCTCTTCCAACCGTCCATGATCCTCATGAGCCCCAAGAGGCACCCCAAACGGATGCTCCTGGACACCGCACACGGTGCCTTTCACCGGGAGTGTGGCGTTGTGGAAGTAAGCACGGAGGGCGGTGGTGGTGCAATGCGAGAATGCTATTGTTGAGGTGTGCTGAGAACGGTACGTTAGATCTGTATGGTCATTTAAGGGGGATAGAGAACTTACGCCAGGGGAGTCTTGGGTCAGGATGACCGAGTCGGGGAAGAGGCTCGACATTTTGTGGGCGCTATGGGGTATGTTTTAGCGCAAGTTTCTCCCTTCCTTTGTGGGTGACCAAAAGGGGTATGGGAAACAGTGAGGGAAAAAGTGAATATCATAGGGGATGAGGAATAAGTGAAGATTTACCCAACAAGCGGCGTGACCGGGTCCGCCGTATTCCCTACAAGCAGCAACGGCGTCAGAGTCTTTGCTCCCAGACCCGGGAACGGGAACTTGGGGCGTATGGTCCAGCCCGTACAGACCATCTGCAGCTCCGACCATATCTGCCCGATGCTTGGGGATAACTCGTTTTGCGCACGCCACACTCTATCAAACTGTTTCTGTGTCATGCTATTCTGGGGATCGGCATCTGAGCACTCAATGGCGAAGAGCGCTTCACCATCTTGCTGAGCTAAGTCAGTAGTTCCATTCGCAGCGGTGCAGGCATAGGAGTGTTTGCGGCTGAGACTGCTTGCGAAGGCATGAGCGTCTCTGCGTTCGATCTGGGCGAAGATGTCGGCGAGAATGGGGAATGAGTCAATTGGTGTATAGAGGGAGTGGAAGATGGCGACTTTGACATCAGTCCAGGTGATGATTTCCGGGTCCGTACCGGGAACTGGGAGAGGGTCATGGTAAAGAGAGTCGAGGATGGATTGAACTTTTTCTTGGATTTCGACTGAGGTGGAACCGTTGGTTGCTAAAGCACATAGTCCAGGCCCAGCAGCAGCACAAGAATTATAGAATGCTTCCATGGCTTTTTCAGTATCCAGTAGGTTACCGGTCCACAAGTAGTTATTGGTCGGATGTACTACGCCATCTAACACAATTCTTTCGACACGGTCCGGGAACATAGAGGCAAAAGTGCTACCGAGGAAAGTACCATAGGAAAATCCCCAATATTGTAGCCTCTCTTTCCCGGGTCTATAGGCCAGTCTTTGCGGGATATGGATGGTTGGTAATCTGCAACGTCTATGGTACCATTGGGGCTGAACAGCTTTGGACAATATACTCAAAGCTTTGGAGTGACGCCATTCCCCAAACTTCTCAATAATCTCTACCATATCCCGTGCTACGTAGGGAGTACTAATATGTTGCTTTATCTCGTGTCCCTGTTTGATATTACCGGCACAACTTTTGCCAAAGGCGTCATTCATAGCCCATAGACGGCCTAACGCGGCATCCGAGCTGTTGAGAATACCCTCAGACACAGTACGTAGCGCCCAGGCTTCTCTTGTTGGACGATTATTGAAGCAGTGGGCACCAGGGGAAGACTTTCCAACTCCTCTCTGATCGAAGCCAATGATGTCGAAGTATTTACCCGCAGAACTCTTTGATTGTACCGATGTTGGATCTTCTAAGGAGTCTACGACCGATTGAACCTCCTTTCCTTCTTTCACAACAGACGTAACCCCGGAACCACCAGGGCCACCGGGATGAATTAGAATGGGTCCCCCATAGCGGGGATCGGTGACTGAAACTCTTGCGGGAAGCTTTGCTATGGCTATAGTAACTGTTATATCTGGATCCGTTCCGTTCCAATAGTCAAGCGGAACTTCCAATCGAGCACACTGGAGATCATCGTAGCACGGTTTGAAATGCAAGTATCTCGACGGTTGTATCTGTTCATATCAGCAATTGTGTTAAGTAGTATTTTTCCGCTATTATCAGAGTAGAATGGTTTAATAGGTGAGCAGCTTATGCACACACCGAAAAATTATTACGATACCATCGACCTGATTGGAAGCCCTGACACGATGGAAGATGATAGATTTATATATAATAGATCTTCGAGAGTGTAAAGTATAACTTATGCTTACCGTTGACCAGTCAAACTGGTTAGCTGTACTATTACTTATGTTCTTTTGGCCATATGTGCTAGAACTAGTCCTCCAGAAAAAGAGAGCCGACGCTACAGACGATGGGATAAAGTGGGTTAAAGAGACGACTAGGAAGCAAGAGAATGCAAGAAACAGCCAGTAGAGCACTAGGAAGAATTGAGAGGATGTGAAGCTTGCCCTTCGAGACTTCAAGGAACAAGTCTCACAGGCCTTCTCAGCAGATAACAATGTAGACTTCATGAAGAAGAGAATGTTCAAGCGAGAAAGAGAAGAAAGGATATGATAAGGAGATAATTTGGGTTATCAATAAGGATTCCTTCAAGAGGTAGAACTAGGTAGGGTAGACAATCTCGACATAGTACGAAGCACCAGAATGATTAGAACTAATTAGTAAGCAAACATGAACCCCGCATACCTCAGTCAACATTGGTTATTATTTCGGTACTGTAAGGTATTCTATACATCGTTGAAATCTATCGCCTACATGATACACAGTACTATATTCCCCTTTCAACAAACTGATTGTGACTTCTTTCCATATCCCAAGTGACCCGTAGCCTAGTGGTGGGAAAGCACCCACCACACCGATCAGGCCAACACCAACCGGTGCAGAGGTCGAACCTTTGGGGGGGAGGGGGGGGGCGGGGGGTGGCAGAGGGTGGAGGGGGGATAATGCCCTCAAGCAGAAGTACACCGCTTCATGGATTTCCCCGTGGGGAGCGGGTGGGGACTGTTTTGCTCCTTTGTCTTTTTTTTTTGATCTTTTTTTGATCTTTTTTTGATCTCTTTTTTGATCTTTTTTTTGATCTTTTTTTTTGATCTTTTTTTTGTATCCTTTTTTTTGTACCCTTTTTTTTCGTACTATGTGATAACCTGATGTTTAGGCGGGGAAGGAGGGATTGTCAATGTATAAAAAAAGGGATTGTCAAAATAATAGCTCCCTAATTTTATGGCTTTCTACTGCAATGACTTCCATTGAGTAACTGTAAAATACTTGCCGTGTGTATATTAATACAGAGGTGAGGTCATAGAACCCCCCTGAATGAATTCTGTACACGCTCAACTCAAACGCGTCGCCTAACCACCTAACGCGTCTTTTCCCGTCTTCTACATCCTGAACCCACATTCTCCCTCAGTAATGAAAAAACATGGCAGAAGAAACATCAACACCCGCGCCAGCAATCACTCACGAACCTCCCTCCCTCCCCTCTTCACCTCTCCCCAAACGCACGAAAATCATCGACCCTACGGTGACCGCATCAATTGCTAGTGGTAACTCCATCAGTCCAACCACCAATCCTGCCTCCCATTATTTTTGTTGTCCAATTCAATCGCTTGTCTCATCTGAGTTGCGAGCTGACCTGAACGTCATAAAGCCATACCGACAGACTCCCGCACGGCAACTCCAACACCAACAAGCATGTCATCCACCGCCCCGAACGTCCCCTCCCTCGCTCCCGCAGCGCCTATCACCGACATCTCTGCACCACCCCCGCTGCAGATAAAGAAGTTGTCCGAGAAGGGAAGGGCACCCACGAGGGGTAGTGCCTTTGCAGCGGGCTACGATATCTACAGGTACGTCCACCCCATTCGCGACCAATACCGTCGGAGTACGGCCCGTAGTCGTGTGACACCAAACTTGGATGAAAGCCGGCAAGTGACGCGGAGGTAGTGCTCAAAGCACGACTGTTCCTGCACGCGGCAAAGCGCTCGTCGAGACGGATATCGCGATCGCGGTACCCCCTGGAACATGTAAGTGTTCCCTTTGCTTCGCTGCTCAAATCCACCAATACAATCCCTACCCCTACCTACCTAGTGTCGTCCCATTAACCCCCTTCCTCTGCCTCTACCGACCCTCCGAAAACCTTCCCTGCTAAACTTCGTTTCTGTGTTTTAGACGGCCGCATAGCTCCCCGCTCCGGCCTCGCTTCCAAACACAGCATCAACGTGGGCGCCGGAGTCATCGACGCCGACTACCGGGGTCCCCTCAAGATCCTGCTCTTCAACCTCTCCGACACCGATTTCTCTATTGCCGAGGGAGACCGCATCGCGCAATTGATACTCGAGCGGATATGGACACCTGAGGTGTTGATGGTGGAGGAGTTGGAGGAGAGTGCAAGGGGAGTGGGGGGATTTGGAAGCACAGGGGGTTTCGGGACACCGAGTGGAGTAGTATGAAGGCGAAAGACGGGAACAGCGAAATACCATGCTGGAATCCGCATACGAGATGTAGAACGAGGGGTAAGCAAGTAAACGAATGCACTTGAGACAATCAAGGGTCCCTATTCTCTCCAAAGCTCTATGATAGACCAAACCCCTCTCGAACGTGATATTCTCCACCTCTACGTCTACCGCGTTCCGCATCGGCTCGATCACGGCCCCCACCGACGATCATTCTCAGTATGTATCGCCGTGTCCGGTTCACCCCCTAAATGCACGACCCCAAGCTCATCCGGCTCCCTCGTCTTCAACCTCGCCTCCCCCTCACCCTTCCCGACCTCAACCTCCCTTACCACAAACTCCTCCCACCTCGGCGGCTCCACCAGATCCCCACGTTCCTGCACAACCCTCACCTCAGCCGCCCTCGTCTTCCTCAAATGCCACCACATCGCCGCGTCGGCCTCGCTCTCATTGACAGCATGCCCGCCGCCGCGCCCCGTCTCCTCCTTCATCTCCCGCAGCTTGTCCTCGAGGAACGTCGCCGTCTTGCCGAGCACGGACTGCATGCTCGCGAGGACCTTCTGGACCGCTTTCGCGAGGGGCAGCTCCGTCGCCGGCACGTCGTCCGGGCTCTTCCAGCGAGACGTGTCGCGGAGGCCGGCGGCGGTGACGGCCTCGCGGAACCGATAGGTGGTCAGGGCGGCGAACATGTCGCCGGTGCCGGAGAAGAAGTGGGGGATTGCTGAGATGTCGATGCGGAAGAGGCGGGGCGAGTTGTCGGAGCGGGCGCTGGAGCCGATGATCGTCATGGTGTCGGTGTCCATTTCCGCTTTGGTGTCTGGGGATGAAGAATTGGTTGTGGAAGGAAATTTTACGGAGGTGATGATGATGTGTGGGGTCGAGTAAGTGGCGTGAAGGGTACGTATGGCAGTAGTGAGGGAGGCGAAGGAGTCGATGGGGGTGTCGGAGAGGACCCTGTGGGATTGTGAGCAGAGTATGGTTTACTTCCTTCAGAGGATGAAGAAGCTTACTCTGCTTCGAATTGGTTTGGTAGGATGAGGTCGGCTTCTCTCAGGAGAGATTTGTAGACTGGGATTACTTCTTCGGGGAGGTAGAGTTTACCGGCGTCGCCCATTACAGGGTCGAGGACTGATTGCTGTTAGCTGTGATTTGGTGATGATACGATTTGGGATGACTCGAAAATTACCCCAAAAGAAGGAGCCGGGTTTCGTTAAACTGTTAAATCTCTGCTCGCGTGCTATTTTGCCAACTACTTCGATTACGTCCGCGCTGGGCATATAGCCAGTAACCATCATGTTGAACTCATCGAGATACGATTGTTTCAGTCCCTCGTAGAGCTCTATTATCTCATCGGCGGTAGTCTTTCTTCCAGTTCGCTGCCGGTAGCCTGTATGATTACCTGGTTCAACCTTAGTTTCTCGTCCGTCATGATCATGTCAAATATCAAAGGGATTCTACTGTAATTGACTGTATTGATAGCTGAGACTTCAAAACCCAAGGCTTGTAGAACGAACGTGACCATGGTGTTACCGACATATCTTGACGCGTCTCAGCATGTAAATATCACTGGGTTCCAGAATACCTACCCATGGACAACCTGTGGAAATTCTGTCAGTGTTTCTATCACGCGCTTTGATAAGCATTCTCACATGGCTTGCAATTGCCAAAACCCTTGTATCAGGAATACCCTCCTCAGGTGTCATAATGAGATCTTATATGTCATCCAGAAAGGATCAAATGAGTTGGAAATTTGGAGATTTAGAGAAGAGTTTGAAGATGAGAGATAGAAGAAGATGATATCAAATTGTGGGATGGGCAACTTATGGCAGTAGTCTAGGTAAGGTAACGCGAAACTCTGACGTTAGCGGGGTCGATTATCTTCCACTCCCCACCAGACAGTTCGAAGGTATAGATAACCCGTTATCGCGGCCAAGGGGAGTAAACACCTCATCTCCGATAAAAAAGGAATATATGTTTGCAAATCTTCTAAACACTCTTCATTTTTCTATTATGGGGTATTTCGTACCTCGTTGGGAACATGTCGATTACTATTTGACCCACGCCCATACCCAACCATATAAAACCCACCGTATTTGTTTTCCTTCATGTCAATGACATCAACAATTCTACTCCTCATCACCGATCTAACATAATGTTAGGTGCTTATAAAATCAAATTGGGATTGGTTGACTCACCTTGGGAGCCAAGTAGAATCTGAGATGACTGTTGTTAGCCAAGGAGTACTCGACCAACAGTGGTACTTCGTTGGAAAGGCAGAGCTTCACGGTGGAGGAGAGACCACTAGCTTTGCAGAAATTGACCAAGTACTTGAGCGAGAATGTAAGCGCAACAGGTTCTGAAAGATCAATCTCGACGTTCAGTTCGGGCTTGTCGACGTTCGTGTGACTCCTGAGTGTGACAGCTCCTGACCCAATGTCTCCCTGGCAGGCGAACTTTACACCCTCTTTTGTGCACTCAATAGCAACTGTATATAATCAGCATTTCATATTCATATTCCGAGGTGTGATAAGCCTCAACCTACCCGACTCTGATAGCAGTATGAGGTCTCTGCAGATACGCTGGAATTCTGATGACGGCATAGAAATCGTGGCACCGTAATCGGTCTCCGGAATGCCTAGATGCTCCTGATCGATGTCCATGAGCTTGAGATCATATTCGCTAATACGATCGCTCTCAGCGCTCTCAAACACCAAATTAACGACATCAGGTGTGTCCTCAGCCTTTAGTGTCAGGATATCCTCATTTTGTGCCGCTCGTAACACCTTTGTGAGTGATGTGAGGTTGATCCCTAGCGCGATGTTACGGTCGCATCTGAAAGGAGAGAAACTCTCTGATCTGAGCATCATCGAGACGAGAGCGACGTGGGAGTTATCCATGGCCTGTAGAGCGATTCCAGAATCATTGCAGTCGAAATTGCAGTCTTGGACTAAGTCTTTGATGGCATCGACAACCTATTATAGTAAGAAACGACTATTGAGAAAAGGAAGTCAATAATATACCTTTTTCAGAAGGTTGGCCTGCTCTAAACGTGCTTCAAGCACTGGAAATGTTATCAGCTATGGTCCTGAGGTGTCGAGGTAAAACACTTACTAATAACGGTAGGTATAGTCTAAATACAGAAGAACTGTGTTGAATAAGAGGTGTGTTATTTTGATAGCAACAGCGATCGATTCGTAGAAATTTTGTTGTAGATTATGAGAAACGGAACGTTCGTTGTTGATTCTGAAATTCGATGGTTGGACGCGAGAATCCAAAACGCGTCAACGGTGCCGCTTTTGCGTGCCGCTGACTAAGATTCAATTAAGGCCAAAAAGGGCAAGATACTCCGTATGTTTTTCACAACCCCAACACCAGGAATTTCATTCACCATGTAACATTCATGTAATCAGCTTTCTGAGACAAATAACATAAAGGACCAGCTATGACATTATTTGTAACATAAGAATTCGATTACAAGTTAGGTGATGCCACCACATACGGTGAACTTGCTGCTGCCGTTTCACATGGATCAGAGACCAGCAACCAATCTCTCATCTAAATAGCCACAATCATAGATCATTCGCAGAATGCATAGGCAAACAGGATATCCCCAGTCCCAGTCACCACCTCCCTAAAACTCCGTCTAAAAGAAAACGTGAAAAGAAAATTGAAAAGGTATAGAGATCTAGAAAGCATCCTCGAACGGACATAAAGTAGCATCGTGCCCATCGCGCTCACATAGTGCACACCATTTGTTTGGATCAGCAACAGTGCTTCCTTTTCCAGCAACAAGAGCTGAATCGTATGGGTTAGGTAGTGGTGCCGATGGAGCAGCGCTTGGGGAAGCCATAGGTTTCTTTGAGGGAGTAAGAGGCGCCGGCGGCTCAATATCAGAAATTGACAGATTCCTCAGTCCGTGGAGACCGATGACCTTACCATTGCGTTGACCATCAGGAGTTTTGACTGCGCCTCTATCGGATTGACTTCCCATATTCGTGCAGTTAAGAATATCATGTCCGCCGGTTTCGCAGATCTCACACCAAAGAACGCTACCCTCCGCTGATGATTGTGCGTCGGATTCTAACATCGGGTCTAGTGGTGCAATCTCGTTACGTTGGACCTGTGGAGAGCCTCTCCAACTGACAACAGTACCCTTGGAATCTCTTGCAGAGGAGCGTTTATCTTGCATGGCCGTCGTTTCCGATACCGCACCATTGCTCAGAACGCTGTCTCGCTGGACTTGCCCATTCCCGGTTTGCCGCATGCGTTCCACCTCACGTTCTAGCTCCTCCTCTCTGTATGCTTTCCTTTCGACAAGCCCTCGCAATTCCTCCTTCTCTCTCTCGAGTCGGTCAATAACGGCCTTGAACTTATCATGTTCCGAGTTATCGGGTGACACGCCAAAAGTACTCCTACGGGCTGGTGATCTCCCGTCGATGTCAGATCCTGAGCTTAATGAATGAATGATAGCTTTTAGACCACGAATCTCATCATCCCTTTGCTCGACCGCGCGAGACCCACCCGGGCTCAACGTCCCATCGACAGCATCTCCGGCCCCTTTTAAAGCTGCCGCTGCTTTCTCCCTTTCTCGGCGAAGCTCAGAACGACCACGTTCAACTTCACCCCTCAAGAACTCAACCTCACCTCTTGCCTCCGCCTCGCCCCTTCGAGCATCCTCCAAACCTTCCTCAAGCTCTTGCACTAACTCTTCAAGCTGCTTCAGCTGTTTTGCGACAGTTTCTACATCAGCTCTTCCTTCATGAGCATCTTGCAACTGTTGCGTAAGATCTTCGACCTTTTTCTCGTATACTCTTACGGTCTCAGTACTGGCTTCTTCTAGGGTATCTAGCGTGCTTCTGAAGTCTTGACGATGGGCGTCGAACTCAGCCGTTAGCATCGATATCTTTTCATTCTTTTCGCGTATTACCGCCCTTAGCTGAGCGGCATCTGCGCCTGGTTCAGTATCCTCTGTGGGTAAAAACGTTTGGAGTTCCGCGAAACTCTTTTCCATTTCCGTTAAAGTTGCCGCTTGTTCCCGTAGTTGTTTATCGCGCTCTTCCAGTTTGTTTTTCAGCCTCTGGATCTCTTCTTCAGCACCACCATAGCCGGATCTGGTACTGGGGGTGTAACTAGAGTCACTAGTCCTCGCGGTGCCAATGGGAGTTGTCTCTTGGTCTTCTTCGATTGCATCATGGTGACCCAATCGAGAGCCAGTGCGAGAATACGGTCGGCTGGGTGGTCCCGGTGTTCTGGGTTTATTTGGGCTAAATTTGTTCGTGTTTGTGCTCGTGTATCTCGGGGCGCCAATTGCACTCTTTGAAAAGGATGCAGGACTAACTGATGTGCCTCGTGCTGGTGTGGGTTGCAAATTTGGCTGTCTTCTGAAAGGGGATTCTGGTCTAGGAAGTGAGGGTCTCTGTTTAGGTTTGAACACGGGGCTAGGAGCGCGAGCACCCGGCCCAACTGATTGTGAAAACTTGGGCATTACCGGTGTTGGTGGGCTATATGCGTCCGACTGAGGTCCACGGCCGTTGCCCTGATAGTTGGAAAAGGAGGGAGTAGTTGGTGTGGGCGGAAACGTTTCTGTGTGACGAGAGGGAGATGCTCGTTTGGAGGCTCGGTGCATGGGTAGAAATATGCCAGATCCAGGTACAGACGTGGTAAAATATCGCGTTCTAAAAGGGGTGTCAGCTGTGGATCCCAAGTCCAAATTTGCGCCTTGTTGACGTTTTTGAGCCCGACTTACCCTTCGACATCGCCATCATTCTTACCGCGTGCTGCATACTCCTTTGCCAATTCCACACCTGCAAAAACTCCTTTCTTACCTTTGACCGCTCCAACAAATTTTACGACACCGTGCATGCCACCGGGGACATCGACAGTCTCTCCTACCTCTATGGGAGGAGGTGGCATTTTTTCGGATGGTGTTGTAGGACCAGCGCTGACTCCAGTAAGGGCGTTCAAAGAGGCTTTCCGTGCTATGGCGGTGCTAGCGGCCAGACTTAGGTTTGGTGAAGATGCAGTGTTGATGTGTGAGTTTCCGAGTGAAGGGCGGGCACTTGGGAGGCGTCGCGGTGTTTGAAAGGCCATGATTACAATAAAACGTGACCTGGTGCCGGGTCGCAATTACTTGGTATTTTCGTACTTTGTACCACGGGATGGGCATGAATCAACTTCAAGCTGTCAACCTGTTTTCGTGTAGTCCCAAAACTTAAGGGAGTGTTTTTATTCTTTTTAGGACAGGGGCAACCTAACCTAACTTAACCTTGACCCTTTTAGGTAAGCCGTTGCTAAGGTAAGGCGCGTTTACAAGACGCGATAAGGCTACCCGACTCAACCGAATCACGTATCAAGGAACAATCCAGTAAGTTTCCCACCTATACCGTAATGTAACATTAATAAAAACAACATCAACAGCTACCTACCTACCTGACTATAAACTAGCTTTGAGGTGTTCACGCTATTATTGTTATTGTTCCCAATGGAGTAAGGGAGCATAGACAAAGTCAAAACAATACCGCAGTTGAGGCTTCATGATACGGAATATAGTATGATACAGTATCTATGTTAAAAAGTGTTCATTCCCATCTCTATTGCCGAAGCTCTCGTCAACAAATCCAAGACCTTGAATATGGTATGATTATAATACCTAGCGCTACCTTATTAGTCAGTTCTACCGTACCAGTAAGGTCGGGCATACCTATACAATACCTACAGTACATCAATGAGGTGGATTCTAAAATTGGGCTTGTAAGCTCGGCCGGCTCTGACATCTTCGGGCCATGAACCTCGGCATCCTACGGGTATCACGACCCTCACTACAAAGTACACCCATAAGATGAAATACGCACTTTTCACCAACAATATGCCCTGCAAATACAGCCATGGCCGGGGAAATAAGACAGCCTATCGATGTCGCCTCCCTGGAGCGATATATAGATCAAAATGTCCCTGATATCTCGACTCCGATCGAATTGAAGCAGGTAAAAGAAAGGCTCCATATACCAGACCGCAAAAGCGACAGATACTGATCCACCGCCTTAGTTTGGGTATGGACAGTCCAATCCCACGTATCAGATCAAAGACAGGAATGGCAAAAAGTTTGTTATGCGGAAGAAACCCCCAGGGAAGCTGTTATCTAAAACCGCGCACCAAGTCGATCGGGAATATAAGATTCTCCATGCTTTGCAGAAGACTGACGTACCAGTCCCCAAGGTTTACTGCCTTTGCCAAGATACGAGCGTGATAGAGACGGACTTCTATATCATGGAGTTTCTGGACGGCAGGATATTCGAAGACCCCGCATTACCTGGCGTGACTCCTGCAGAGAGGACGGCAATGTGAGACTCTGTCAAACAAAGAGTGAGGAGGAAAGTGTTAATAATATATGTATAGGTGGCACGACGCAATTCGGGTATTAGCCAAATTCCATAGAGTTGTTCCTAAGGAAGTCGACTTAGAGAACTTCGGCAGACATTCAGGATTCTACAATAGGCAGCTGAAGACCTTTGCGACTCTCTCCGCCGCACAAGCGGAAACAAAAGATGTAGACACAGGTGAGGCAGTGGGTTCCATACCCCATTATGATGAAATGGTTGCTTTTTTCAAGGATCCAAAAACACAGCCAAAGGATCGCAGCACCTTTGTTCATGGTGACTATAAGATAGATAACGTCGTCTTCCACAAGACAGAGCCAAGGGTACTTGGCGTATTAGAGTAAGTCCCTTGCCTTAATACTCTAAGGTGAATTGGTGCTAATCAAGATTAGTTGGGAAATGGCAACGATAGGACATCCACTTTCAGATCTTGCGAACTTGCTCACTCCACATCTGACCGCAACTCATCCCATAGCACTCAGGATAGGACGTGGAAATACAGCTTTCAAGCCAGGGGCTACCGAAGGTTTACCATCGCGGGAGTCGTTGATTGAGCTGTACGCGAAAGAAGCTGGTTGGGATCCAAACCCTGACATAACCTGGGGCGATGCGTTCGGAATCTATAGAGGGGCGATTATCATGCAGGGAATAGCTGCGAGATACGCAACTAGGCAAGCGAGTAGCGCGAAAGCAATGGATTATGGTTCCCAAATGAGGCCATATGGTAATATTGCTTGGGACTTAGTTCAACAACAGATATCGAAGCAGGGTGGAAAGGCTAAACTATAATGATATCTGTACTGAATAAAATCATATCTGGTTTTGAGGTTCAAATAATAGTGACTGTGAAGCGTGATATTGCTTTTATATTGCAAGACATCTTCCATCCGCAACTGAGGTATGGACCCAGCTCAATCGATAGATGCATCGTGCTATATGCCACTCAATAGAAGGAGTTACATAAAGTAAGGGTTATATCGCTTCTTGTCGAGCGCTATTAGTTTGCGCAGCTTCGCGCAAAGCTGACATAATGAAGAGCCACTGCCCTGGTATTGCAATCACTCCGTATTCTTTCATTTTGTAGTAATAGAATCTTATCGATTCCTATCATCGCCTCCAATGCGTTCGAGAGCCTATGCTATGTTAGCTCTAATGGGCCATAGATCCACGCGGTATACACATACCTCTAGCATAACGACGGAGTTTCCTCGAATAACCTGAAAATTTGGTCAGCTTTCACACCACATAATTAAGAGATTACGCGGGGTAAGCTTACCACCATGCCTATCCTAACCTTCTCTCCTCCAGCTTTTTCTTCTACAGCATCATCAAGTACAATGTTCAGGAAGACCTAATACGATACCCTCGTGTTAGCTTTACTATTTCGTGCCCTGTTGATCGCTTACCCAGAGCTTCCTCCCGTATTGGGGAATATCATAGTATGCTTACATCGTAACCGCGTAGAACACCGATAACCTTGCGGCTCCCATTGAGCTGAACGAATAGTCGCTTGTCGAGGTACTGTGATGAAGGATATTAGCTGGGTTTACACACCGTCGCACGAGATCGATCAACATATTGTGCACATGGGGAAGACTCAGGTACCTTTTTTAGCTCTGGTTGAGCTTGAGGCATGTTGGATGTTGCGGATTCTCAAATGAAGAGATTACCTAGGAGGAAATATTGTAGAGTGAAGAGGCTCTAGAGCTCAAGGTCGTGATGCGCGCAGAGGGAAGGTTTTGCCGAGCGGATTTTTAATATTCCATCTGCGGTAGACTCCCTCACATATTCCTCCCCTCTCAGCTCAAGATTCAGATCAACTAGAAATTGTCGAGACCACTGTGTGCATTACTTCCCTCGTTCTTAGCTTCACTATGAAAAAATCATTCGCAGCTCGTCGTCTCCCCCGTAAAGTGGGCATGGAGGAGGATGAAGATGAACCACAAGGTTAGTTGATATTAAATGCTCATACCATATCCCAACTCTGACATCTGTATAGTTCCAGAAGGCTGATATCTCTGTATAGGACCTATTGTCAAACGGCCTCCTCTCGCCTCCAAGAACAAGAAGACATCAAAATCTCGTTTGTCATTCGGTCCTGGCACGTCCAACGATGAGCCTGGAGCTGAGGATGGCGATGTATTCGTGCCTAAGAAGTCCAATCTTAGCAGGGTAGCTATAGAGAAGAATGCGGAGCGGAAGGGGCTCCGACCATCGGTCTCATCTGAACAAATCAATTTCCGTACAGGTTTATCGGAAGACAGACCTAGTTATAGTAAGGATTCGCTCGCGGAATTAAAGAGCTCAACATACTCTACGCCTAGAAATGTTTCAAGTGACGAAGAGACTCAAAAGCCGGAGATCGATATTGCTGCAAAATTCGGCGCTCTCGCTCGTATCACATCTGACTCTGCTATTCCAACCGAGGCAGAAATCCGCGAGAAGAAAGAGCGAAGAGCGAGGTTAGCAAAAGAGCAACAATATTTATCTCTAGACACCGGATCAGATGACGATGAGAGGAACGAAATCTCTTTCCGACCCAAGGAAAAATGGGGTGAAAGTCGCCTCGTCCTAGATGATGAAGACATCGCAGAAGGCTTCGATGACTTTACTGAGGATGGGAAGATCTCACTTGGGCGAAAAGCAGAGAAAGAGCAAACGCGACGACGTAGGGCGGAAATGGCGGATCTAATTGCTGATGCTGAGAAGGACTCAAGCGAGGAATCAGATGATTCAGAAGCTGAACGAAACGCGGCATATGAAGCTGCGCAGACGAGAGCCGGCACGTACGGGACGCGGCCGCAGGATGAAGATCTGAAGCGTCCGAAAACCCCGCCTAAGATCACCCCAATACCTGAATTAAAATCTGTTCTGGAAAGGTTACGGGCTTCCCTGAGAGTAATGGAAGAGCTAAAAGCGGTAAAGGTTCGCAAACTGGAAGAGCTGAGAACTGAGAAGAATGAAATATCAGAACGGGAAGTGTGGATCCAGAATCAGTTGAAAGAAACCGCGGAAAGATATGAGCGGCTGAGGGTTGAAGCTGGTATTGGTAGAGGAACTTTACATGGCATCGGATCCGATGCCGATGGAAAGATCACCGTGAACCGAGGACTGGAGAGCTTTGGCACTACTCCAGCTGTGAACAGTGATGTTAGCGATGGATGAGAATTTCGACCCGATATATTAGTGTCGTTTTTGGATACATGATCATACTTGCCATTCCGAAATAGGCCCTTATCCGGGTTATAAAGCGAGATCAAGTTATAAAAGCGATTTAATAGTCCACAGCAAGCCGTTGAGTTCGCACACTTAGACGTCTTGTTTTCGTACCTTCGGCTGAACTCTGTTAAGGTTCTTCTAAGATGCTGGACGATTGTTATTCACTCTTGCACTCGAACGACTCATTTAGCGCAGTTGGGATATATCTCAACCCCTCTTCCACGCCTCTCTACCATCTAGACCGAATATCTGTTTCTATATTTGGTATAGGAATTGAAGGAGCAGTAAGGGTAGCACGAGAGGCGTTCAGAGTGGATGAAACCTAGAAATGTACATGGCTTCTCCCCTCAGGTACTACTCCATAGTCACTCGGTACCTAGCGTAGAGGCAGATGTAAGATACGCCACCCTTTCCAGTCCAACAAGCCATATAAAACCTTCTGCATAATTTTCTATACGAGGGAATTGAGTCCAGATACATCTTGTATTCTAAAGATAGTTTCAGGGCGCCAGATTAGTTTGCGCATTCGACACCTGTTTCTGGCTTTCATCTTGATCTAGTCTTTTCCGCAGTTTTTCTTTTCCTTTTAGAAAGAATTGATATATGTTTTCTGCTTGCTATTTTGTGGCTTGACTTTCTAACCAGCTTTCTTACCTGCTTTTAGACTATCTTTCTGACGACAAGCTATTTCACTCATGGGTCCAGAAATCAATAAATCAGTCCGGATTCTTTACTTCTGATAGCATGAAGGATACGTTGACGCAGACGATATTTACTATGAGTGTGATCATCTGCAGTTACTCCCTAGAGCCAATAACGTACCGTAGATTTAGAATTGATGAATCGTACTCAAGCACCTCTAAGAACTATACAAATTTAGCTTCTTGTATGTCTTTACTCTAATAATAGCTAGTTGTGAATAAAGAAGTCTCTATTTGGCCTGCTTACCAAAATTACCGACCATCCCATTGTACCAAACTCTCAAAATCTATTTTAGTCACGCTTTGCTCTTGTTATTAGTTTAATGAATCAACTAACAATGACTCTTTGACTTGGGATTTGCCCTTCAAAGCAACATCCTTTCCCTCTCACTTTCTTTTTCTCTTTCCTCACACCTGATTGTTCTCAAAACCTGACCACGTTCCTCATTCCACCTGAACATCATTTTCACGACTTTACTACGCCGGTCGTAGTGCATCAATAACAGCAACGCTATGGAACACTCTCAGTCGGCTTCTGATCTTTATGATATTAACTCACCTACAACACCAAAACCTACTTCTACGGCCATGGACATCGATCGTCCGCCTATGTCTCCAATAACACCCATAACTCCCAACCCTTCAGACCTAGTGAGTAGTCTTGGATCCGGCATATCAAGAGCATCCACCAGCACAGCTCCTTTAACCGCATCACTACCACCGTGGCGTAAGCAAACCTCGAATAATCCTGCACATCCTAGCCGAATCCTGAAACGCCACACCAAAGCATTCACCGACAAAATCGCCAAACTCCGTCTGCGCCTCGCACCCATCCACCCTCTCCCCACCGGCCCCCCTCATCCAGCATTCCCCGCCACATATCTCCATTTTTACCTTCTCACCGAGGATGAACTCGACAGCATGGCGCGGTACTACTCCCAAGTCTCTCCCGACGCATACACGTTCATGTATCCCGAGTGTATGCGCTGGGATAAGGCGTTCCTGTCACCGAGTAATGAGAAGTCCGAAGGAGGCGCTAACGGAGAGGAATATTGGAGACTTACCAAGAGCCAGAGGTTATGGATTAAGCGGAGGAAGTTTGGCAAGTTTATCGGTTTGAGGGGTTGTGAAACGCCGGTGGAGGAGATAAAGATGAGGGTTAGGATGTTGGAGGTTAAGGCTAGGAGGGATGTAGAGATGGCGGTTGGGAGGGGTGCGAAATGGATGTGATCCCGTTCTGTTTTTGGTATTGGTGAGGGGACTGAGACTTGGTTTTGGGTCAATTTGAAAGGGAAAGACGTTGATATGATTTGGTAATTTGTTTCTGGCTTTCTTCACTCATTCCTAACATAGCGTCGCATAGCGTTGCATGGGCAGTTAATACATAATGTGGTTTCTCTTTATTCTCAGCAATATTTTCTTTGCCATGAAGTATGGATGGAATCGTATGCTTGATACCCTACGGGAACATATTAGTACACTTCCATTATGACAGTACTGCGTTAGTGTACCCTTCTGGAATATAGATCAATCAACATCCATCGCTCCCCGTATTTCATACCTATGTACAGTCCCTCGTTGTTAATACTGCACGAGGGGTACGGTAGTTCTGTCCGGTGAAAGACAGTCCCTCTGGACGGATCAGCCTACTTAGAAGACAGTTTCAGGGTATCGTATGCTGGTGCTTAAAGAATTGCTTTCGATTTATCTTGGAGACGTGAGATTAGAAGCGAAATTGGAACTTGTTGTACATATTATTGGAACACTACAACAAGCGTACAATAGACTGTGGAATACCTATAAGGAGCCAAAGAGGGTGATATTACCCCAGTGTTCCAAATGGAAGCAGCGAGATAAGACCTTGGACTAGATTTCTAAGATTGCTGTCTCAATATTCAAATGCATTAACACCTATCCTATGCATGGTTATCTCAAGAAAGTTTTAGCCCCAACAGGACCCTTGAAATGAGCTCCAAATACCAGAACGCCATGCTGTGCCACCTAAATCAACCTGTTCTACTCACAAACCAAGGCTATAGAACATCCTCCATCTTCTCGTCGTCATCATCATCATCATTCAAGTCAGTCTCATCTCCTTCAGGGGCTACCATACCCTCTAGACTCATGTTAGCAATCTTCTGGTTCTGCTCATCGAGCGTCCAGCGCCCATTGAATGGACCGGATTTGATCAAAATCGCCATTTTCTGCAAAGTTTCCTTGAGATATGCCTCAGGCTGACGGGTTTCCTGCTTGAGCGCTTTAAGTGACCAATATTTGAACTTTCCGGTAAAGCATCGCTGTAGCATGTCCAGGAGCTCGTTTTCTGGAATGCGAGCGGCTTTGTTCTCTTGTGGACGTGCTTTGCCGCCAGTTTGAGATTTCTGGGATGAGGTTATCAGTTTTATTGAAATTGGAGCGGGGAAAGCTCCTTACATTGAAAACATTGTAGTAGGTATCATTGATAGGCCTGTTTTCTTTCGTCATCTTATAGCGATCATCTTCAGTAGGCAAAGGCTCTTTACGCTGAAGTAGTTTCCGTGTGCGTTCGACGCTCCATGCGTTATAAGCTTCGTTTTCGACAGGTTGACAGGATATTTCATGGATAGTCCTTGCGGCTAGAGCGGTTTGTTCTGCGATAATCAATTCCTGAGCCCACAAAGCAATGCTAATACTGCTGGAGACATACTAGGTATGGATCGTCTGTATCTGCTTCGTGGTTTCTGAACTCTATTCACTCCTGCAATGCCACCCTGAGTTGTAGAGGCATTACCGGAGCCATAGTTCTGTTTGCCCCGCCCGAAGACATTCGGATTATAGCCCGCTCTATCCTTTTCCGAGAAAACGAAGGAATTGTATGAAGCCTTGTTGGTCACCTTGAAGTTGTAGTCCTTCGGAACATTTTCTTGCTGAACATATTTATCGTCGAGGATGAATTTCATCTCCTGATCACCATTTGGCGACGGACCGTAGACTCTTATATGACCAATTTGTATCTCTTCATCATCTCCAATCTTTGACATGAACTCCCATAGATATTGAGGTAGTCGTGCCAGCCAGGTTTGTGGAAGATCGTTCGGAATATTCAGCTCGCCCGTGTCTTCGTCCTCGTCCTCGTCGTCTGCAAAGGCATGTGGGGATTGTAAGTCTGGATCCAGCTTAACCGACGCTCCCTCCTCCATCTTTACTCCATTAATGGGTGTTGCCGCCATGCTGTGAAGTAGCCAAATGAATGGCAACGCAGCAAGCGGGAGTTGAGAACCGCTGGGTTTTATACCTCTCTAGAAGGCAAGACTTCGAGACGTAGATTTGTGCGCTAGCGACTGACTTCTGGAAAACAAAAATGATCAAAGAATGCGATTGCAGAGTGTGTTAGTTCCGGGTGACAATGAAGGTTGGCCGCATAAAGGCATAAAAAGCTGCATCCGTCAGGCCATGTCGCCAAGCGCTTGACGTTAGTTTATGCTTATCGATAACTTTAATACCTAAAGCTATTTACCGCGGTAGCATTCCGGCGAGGCATCAGCTCTCGATAGCTCCTCCATCCCCTTCATATCTATCTACACTTCGAAACACATATAACAATGGCATCACCAGAAGTACTTGAAGCTATACAACAATTAGAATCTTCATTCTCGCCAGATAAACCGTCAGCTTACAATGAGCTCCTCAGTCACATACTGTCGAGCTCCGCTCCAGATAAGCTAACGCCAAATATCATAGCATATCTTGAGTCGCTGTTGGGCAATTCACTAGGGATAATAGCATCCCGTCCACTCCTTTCATCGTTTGTACAACAATTTCGAAACGTTAGCAATCCAGACGTAAAGATCGAAGTCGGCCAACGAGCCCTTGAACTACTACATCCCAAAGTTGTCTCCTACGAGGAACAAGACACGGGCATAAAAGAGATTCTCGCAGATGCTTATGAAGAGCAAGAAGATTATACCGCTTCTGCAAAGATCTTACAGACCGTCACACTTGACTCTTCCCAACGCGCTGTCTCAGATGACGATAAAGCCAGAGTATGGATCCGCATCGTACGCTGTTATCTTGAGGAAGATGACCCAACAAGTGCAACTGGTTGGCTCAATCGTGTCAAAAACGTACTCTATGGCGTGACAAATAAAGAAGTCAAGCTCCAATTTCAGCTCTCTCAAGCCCGCATCCTCGACTCCCAGCGTAGCTTCCTCGACGCAAGCACCGCATATCATAACCTCAGCTTTGAAACAATAGTAGACGAGGAGGAGCGCCTGCAAGCCCTGTCTGCTGCAATCATCTGCGCCGTACTCGCACCCGCAGGCCCACAACGGGCGAGAACGCTCGCAAAGCTGTACAAGGATGACCGGGCGCCGCAGGTTGAGGAGTTTGGTATCCTCGAAAAGATTTTCCTTGACAGGTTACTCTCGCAGCAGGAAGTTAAGGCGTTTGCGGAGAAGTTGCGGCCGCACCAGCTTGCCAAGACATCAGATGGAAGCACGGTACTAGACAAAGCGGTCTTGGAGCACAATCTGCTGGGTACATCACGTCTTTATTCCAACATCGGCTTTGACCAGTTGGGCGAGCTATTGGGTGTTGACGCCGATCGAGCGGAAGGATATGCGGCACATATGATTGAACAAGGCAGGTTGGCAGGTCGTATCGATCAAATTGATAGGTTGATTTTCTTTGAGGGTGAAGGAAGTGGAGAGAAGAATGTCGGGCACACAGGGAGTGTTCTAGGGAAAGAATTGAGGAAGTGGGATGCGAATGTACAAGGGTTGGCTGAGGAAGTCGAGAAGGTTACAACGATGATTCAGAATCAATATCCAGTAAGTACAAAATCAGTGGGCATTTGGCAAGGCTAACATGCCGTAGGAATTTTATGCGGCCAATATGGTGCACTAAGGCGCAAATACTGGGTGGTGACTTAAAGACAAGTCTTTCATCATAGCGACCGGCGTTCAAATAGGGTGAGCATAGCCTCGAATGACACAATACGGTAACAAGATATCAAAATGATAACAGTTTCGGTGCCTGTCATCAACAACTTATGAGATTAGTACTATACAATTCCTATACATAATCTCCACCATATCCGCGTGCTAAGCTTTGATATGGAAAGAAATCCCTAGTTGATCGGTCAGAGACCGCCGACCTATATGTTCTGTTGAAATAATTTCCCTTATTCCTTTCTCTCCTCAACTAATATGACTCCCTCTAAATTCTCTTCCTTCTCAATCTCCTTCACGCTCTTCACCAGAATCTCCTGTACCCTCAACACTGTATAGCGATGCTTACTTCGTACAGTTTTGACCCTTCGCTGCCTCCTCTTTGTCTT
Source organism: Patellaria atrata CBS 101060 (assembly GCA_010093705.1). Classification (NCBI taxonomy): domain Eukaryota; kingdom Fungi; phylum Ascomycota; class Dothideomycetes; order Patellariales; family Patellariaceae; genus Patellaria; species Patellaria atrata. The sequence continues at coordinate 528,215 of MU006103.1, forward strand.
CTCCTTGATCCTCATAGGCTCGCTCTCCGTACCCATCACGACTGCCCGACACTCAAAAAGCCTCTCATCTAAATAACCTATCTTCATCTTTCCCGTCGGCGTACCCACTAACGAAATACCCTCTACCGCTCCTGCGCGGAGGGTATAATCTCGAGATCCCAGTACGGAGGCTCGGTTCAGCCGCAGAATATCACCGGGTGCAACTCCATGCATCAGGAAGGGTAGTGTAATGATGTCGCCTGCGGTGAGAAGGTAGGGCCGAGCATAGATGTGAGCGGTAATATAGTGCGGTGTTTGGGCCTTGAGGAGTGGAAGTAGTTCGCGAACGGAGCCTGAGAGAGGTGTTGTTGGTATTGATGGAGTCGATGAGGTTGGCGAAGGGATTTTTGGCGTGACGTGTACTCCTGTGTTTGCAGTATTTAAGCTGGAATCCCTCTTTGTATGGGATTCGGGCGGCTTGGGGTTGCGAGGTACTGCGGATGAGAAGTTTTTGGGTGACAAAGGTATTCGCCTTGATGTTTCGAGTTCTGAGACATCTCTCTTGGTAGATGGGCCCGATGAGTCTCTAATCGAATCGACAGTTGGAGCAGATGTTTGGGTGGTTACAGAAGCTGGAACTGAGGAACTATCAACTGGTTGTGACACAGTAGAGAGACGAGCTCTGAACGGTAGGAGGAAAGCCGGCGGTAGGTTAGAAGAAGATTCAAGAACACAGTGCGCTGAACGTCGTATTGGATTTGCAAGCATTGTGATGGTATAGGCCTCAATCGATGTAAGTTAACCAGAAACCACAAGCTCTCTACAGGAGAAATCCCCAAAGTCGCGTTCCAGGTTTATCCGAGCCGAAGAACAAAGGTCCGAGCGCATTGCCAAGGTTCGTGCACAGTGTGGCCAATAATACTTTAGTATTAGATACTATCGAATACGGATTAGTATTGTATCGGATCGATATCGATAAATACCTTAATAATACCTTAACAATACTTCGCTTAATATAGCGAAACCCACAATTTAATAGAAT
>MU006103.1:531120-665017 GCA_010093705.1 Patellaria atrata CBS 101060
TCGGTTTCCACGATTATCTATACTTGCAATTGAGATCCTCTCAATTCCAGCAATGAGCGATGAACCAGAACGAGTGTTTTCAGCAGCTCGTCGTACGGTATCATGGGAAAGATCACGCTTAAGTTCAAGAGAGTTAGAACATACTGAATGTCTTAAACATTGGGCAAAACAAAAAAATTTATTGAAAGGTTCGTACGATTTGTTTAGTTTCACCTAATGGCTACTGATCTCAGACACACGTAAAGGTACAGATCACGTCTGAGTGCTACCAACAGCCCTGGATAGCTAGGCAAAGCAGAACACCGAAACGCCAGAACGCTTAAACGCCAAAGAATACTTCGTACGAAGCTCTGCTCAACCAATGATTATAGCATTTTGGGGAGTAGCCCCTCATCGTCATCCAGCACAATAGCATTCCCAGGGGCGGTGCCGTCAGCTCCGTCAACCCCTGAACCAGGTCCAAGCACCCTGGCTCCTTGAGCAGGCTTATCTGGACCACCAGCTCGTACGGAACAGCGTGCTGTATGGTCGCGCCATTTGCAGTTGGCGCATGTTCCGCCAAAGTGTCCCTCAGCGCGGTGACAACTAAGGAAGGGACGGAAATCTCTCGTACGACAAGCCGCACAAGGATCAACGTCACCTCCACGAGACTGGATAAGAATCCCATTGACATATGACTGCCTATGAGATCCAATCTGCTCGGTGTGATAGAGTCACGTACGAACTCAACATCAACACCTCCACCGACGGCCAGAAGTGCTCTATTCTGTGGGCTGTGACACCACGGAGCCAATTGCTGCTGTGTTACGAGTAGCACCGGGTTGCGGTTCGCGTGAGCGGCAGCCGTGATCGCTGGGTTATAGAGAACTACTTGCGTATTGGCCATACTATAGTCTTATTAGCCTTCGTACGATAGGTTTAAGCTGAGTACTTACACTTTGAGTTACTAAAATCAAAGATTGAGAAGGAGAGAAGAAGAGAAGAAGAGAAATTCAAAAAAAAGATGTATTTTATACAAATTGGCAGGTAGGCAGGTGGGCCAGTAGACAGGTGGACAGGCAGGCACGTAGGCACGCCCTCGTGCCTTCTATCTTAGAACAGCTATAGATGTTATTCATAGCTATATAATCCCTTCGTACGAAGAGTATCTTTATTTTAATTAAATTTCTAAGAAAACGATAATATTTTAGTTGAATTCTAAAGAATATTAAAAAATCTTAAAATGCCAAGAGTATTGTTAAGGTATTATGATATTCGATACAATACCGATGAAATACCGAGAATACTAATACCTTATCGATACGGATCGTTGGCCACACTGTTCGTGCAGATTGTCGATTTTCGAAGTTTGCCGCTCCACGATCGTAGCTTAAATGATATTGTACCCCACAGCCATTAGCCGTCAATATGCCTCAAAATGAGTATATGGAAAGATGGCAAAAGCTTCACGGCAAACGTCTCGACTGTAAGTTCTGAATAATCGCTCGCCAGCACTGGACATTAGGCGTATCTAAAACTGACGGTCTAATAGTTGACGAACGACTACGTAAACGGAGGGCAAGAGAAGGTCATAAACAATCCCAAGATGCACAAAAACTTACAGGATTACGAGCCAAGCTGTTTCAGGAGAAGAGGAGGAAGGAGAAGATCCAGATGAAAAAGGCGATCAGAGCGCACGAGGAAAGAAATGTCAAATCTTCTGGACCGACCGAACCATCTTCCACTCCTCTCCCGCAGTATCTGTTAGATCGGTCAGACCAGAACAATGCCAAAGCACTTTCGAGCGCTATAAAGAACAAACGAAATGAGAAGGCGGCTAAGTTCAGTGTACCGCTACCGAAAGTTCGGGGAATAAGTGAGGAAGTAAGTTAGGAAGATAGACAGTGCCTGGGCGGGCGGTCACTTACACTATACTAGGAAATGTTCAAAGTAGTCAAAACGGGGAAGAAGATTCAAAAGAAGGGTTGGAAGAGATTAATCACGAAACCAACATTTGTCGGACCGGATTTCACGAGGAGGCCCGTTAAGGTAAATCCTATCATTTTACGTAGCATCTTCCATGATCAGTCGCTAATATCGTCAAGTATGAAAGGTTTATACGCCCCATGGGCCTGAGATACAAAAAGGCGAATATTACCCATAAGGAGTTGGGAGTGACCGTCCAGCTGGTTCGTCACTGGCCTTGAATCTAATTTTACGTCGAAAGAACTGACTAATTTTCCACAATCCAGCCTATTCTTAGCGTGAAGAAGAACCCGCAGAGTCGTATGTGCCGTTCAAGTTCTCATACTCGATTAAACTAATTGAATTGTAGCTTTATCTACCCAACTAGGCGTACTCTCAAAAGGGGCAATTATTGTAAGGTCACTGTATACACCTTGTATCACCTCTTCTAACCGTATCCACAGGAAGTGAATGTTTCAGAATTGGGATTAACTACTGCAGGAGGTAAAGTCGTATGGGGTCGCTGGGCGCAAATCGTAAGAATCTCCTGTATACCTCTCCGAAATAACAATTACTAACATATTTTGCAGACGGTAAACTATGAGTACAACCCAAAAATCGACGTATAATTTACTAACATAACAGCAGAACAACCCAGAGAATGACGGCTGCGTGAATGCGTAAGTCACCTCCATGGCACGGCTCCCTCATGAAACTATTTCTGACTACAAAACAGGCTTCTCCTTGTATGATTTTGAAGACATGATACCATAAAAGAAGCATCTCTTGGAGTCTGGCGTCTAAGCGATCATTAGGTTTATGGCATTTGAACAATTGGAAGGTTTAGCCCTCTTAAACGAGTGATTGCACTTGTTTGAAGCTGTAAATAGTTAGAATCCTCAAAATGCAGTCGACAACCAGATTTCTCATGAAGTATCCGTGTTACGGTTTAACGTATGTAGATTAACTTGTACGTGGTCAATATGGAAGGAGACCTTTCAACTTGAAAAGGGAGGCTACTAAAAGATATCTTAATCATATGATGATCTAAACACGTCACACCGCAGCATTTTTTGCATGACTCGTGTGCGCCTTTCACTCCTTCTCTATCAAATGTGCTGTTCTAACATCTCGCTAATCTTATAAGTGAAGATACTTCAACGATGTACTCTCTAGAAGATATACTGACCGTTGGAGGTGAACTCAATTCAGGAATAAGTTGCTAAGAATCATCTTTTACATGACGGTCCCTAGAAGTACAATCAATTATCCGCCATCTATTCATTATTCCAATCGTACTTCCAACGAGTCAATTAGCTTGTTCCAGGATGGTACAGAACCTGATCTTCGATTTGAAGCTACAGAGCTCAGGTCGACTTCCTGTGAGGAATCTCAATTGAGGCAAAGAAGGTTATCTGATTTAACCACCTTACCGGACGACATCGAGACAGAGGAAACAATTCGACGATGTCAACTGCGAAGGCAAGAACTTCACTGGTATGATGGGATTAACAAGTTTTGGAAGAGGCAGGTCGCTGTGGCTGTACCTGCGAATGCTCAAAGAGACCATCTAGGTGATCCATGCCCCTTTTATATCTTTGAGTATACTGTTTGATATTAGTATTATTACTAACTTGATAATTACTATATGTATAGCCCTTGAGCGCACGTTCCTAGGCTACCTCCGAACTTCGGTAATGCTATCAATGACAGGTGTAATTATAGCTCAGCTCTTCCGTCTCCAACACAGTGTCAAGCCAGACAATGAACTAGGATACTTCGTCCTAGGGACACCTCTTGCTGCGGCATTTATTAGCGCTGCAATGTTGGTGACAGCGTTGGGAGCATTCAGGTTCTGGAGACAGCAGAATGCAATGGTTCGCGGGAAGATCTATGCAGGTGGGTGGGAGATCACAGTCATCATGGTGGCCAGCATATTGGTGAGCATGCGACATGCTAAAGAGACATATATATCGTCAGATGCTGACCTTTTCGGGACGAATAGCTCTGTACGGCTACTTTTGCGTTGGCACTGGGAGCAGGCATACGAAGAGATACATAATACATCAGGAACTATTTTTTGAGAGCAACCAGCGTGGACTTGTATTCAGAGGGAAGACTTCGGTGATATTTCTACTTTGAATCGCATTCAATAGATTGGTTTGGTCTGATATTGGCTCTGTGGAGATACTCATCAGTGTTCACCGTAAGTTCTAAAAGCAAATGAATTGCTGTTTTACAGTCTCGTTAAAGAGCGTGTGGGAATTATTCTCTGTAAAACAGCCGACAAAGGGAAGTGCTTTCAATACTCTGGTGACTGTACAGTAAAGATTAATAAGATACCGTAGCGTATTCTTTTTCTTTGGCTTTTTGCGGCAATGAGACGCCACTTTCGGTTCAGGTTCTATTAGTTCTAGCTCACAGTTATAGTCCTACCGGAACAAATTCGGATCGTTGCCATCGAGAGTCATAGCGACCGTCTCCGCATAAGAAAACCGAATATTTCCATGCCAATCCTCGTACTCTTGTAACATTCACAACCTCTCATGACAATTCACATTACTTTCTTCTAGCTCTGTGAATAATTTTGAGAGCCGATTTCTGTATCCTTCATTTTGCGCCCTTCCACGGGTTGCTAACTTACTCTTCTGTTTTTCTTTGCTCAGTGACGTCTTTTCCCGTAGTCCTCAAGAATGGGCTTCTCCAAGTCAACCAGAATTGGTATCCTCCTTGGGATTGACACTGCTTTCTTCTTATTAGAACTTATTGTTGGTATGAGCTCAAACCTCTATCTCTAAAGAATCAACTAACGCTTACACAGGCTATGCGGTTCACTCTCTTGCTCTTGTCGCAGACTCCTTTCACATGGTACGTCTTACCATCCGAGGTATCCCTCCACACGGAACCTTACATAATATAGTTAAACGATGTTTTATCACTTTGTGTAGGACTATGGGCAGTGAAAGCGGCGACCCAGAAGACTAGCTCAAAAATGTACACTTATGGGGTGAGATGCTCAATTGCTGGTTTGGTCGTATATGGGAAGTTGACGTATTTTGATAGTGGCAACGCGCAGAAACTCTCGGCGCTTTAGTCAACGGAGTATTTCTCGTGGCATTATGCCTTTCAATCTTTCTCGAAGCCATCCAACGCATCGTTGAGCCTCAAGAAGTTAGCAACCCCAAACTCGTTCTTATTGTCGGCTGTTTTGGTCTGGCATCGAATATCCTAGGTCTCTTCCTCTTCCACGAACATGGACACAGTCATGGTGGAGAGGAGCATTCTCATAGCCATTATGATCAGGTAAAATCAGCTGAGGAAGGGCGTAACAGACAAGGTTGTCATGGAGATCCCGAATCAGAAGTAGTGGCTGATCAGTCGGGAAATATTGCAGACGTCCTCCCACAAAGTCGAATCGGAAATTGGCCCTCCAGTAACAACCAGAAACTTCAATTCAAGGAACCTTCAGTGGATGGCCCAAGCGAAGATCGCACTCGCTCTCCCGCTTTTAGGCGCGAATACTCCTATAAACGTCACCATAGTCGATCAAGGTCTCGAGCCTATTCCGGTCTTGGAGATATTCCAATCCATCCTGCATCTTTCCGGAATGAAATCATTGCTGCATCACACCTCGAAGACATCGAATCTTCCAGTATTGATACTGAAGCAGAACAGGGAGACGTCGAAAATCAGGACGTCGCCACCGAGACGACTTCTTTACTCAAGAGATCAAAGAGTAATTCTTCGCACATAAATAAGTCCCATCGTCATGCAATTATATCTCCCAATAGCCCCGATCAACCTTCTCATGAAGACCATAAGCACAATAAACCCAAGGAAGCGGGTAAAGGTGAGCACGGACATTCTCATGGGGATCTTAATATGCGAGGAGTCTTTTTACATGTAATGGGCGATGCACTCGGCAATATTGGTGTTATCGGATCTGCTCTCGTCATCTGGCTCACAGATTACTCCTGGCGTTTCTATGCCGATCCAGTCATCTCCCTTGTGATTACCGTCATCATACTCTGTTCCGCCATCCCACTTTGTAAAGCTGCCTCTCGCATTCTACTCCAAGCAGTTCCAGCTGGTATCAGTATCGATGATATTCAAGAGGACATCGAAGACCTTGATGGTATCATTAGTTGTCACCATCTCCATGTCTGGCAACTTAGCGATCTGAAATTTGTTGCCAGTCTACACGTCCAGGTTGACTTCGATTTCAAGAATGAGGGCTCTGCGCGCTACATGACACTTGCGCGTGCGGTCAGAAAGTGTCTACACGAATACGGTATTCATTCGTCTACCATCCAGCCTGAATTTTGCCTGGATCCAGATCATCCGCATGCGGTCGCTTCGCGCAAACCGCATGATCATGAACACGATAGTGAGGATAGTGAACATGGCGCATCTTCGAACGGTTCTTCAAGACGAGGAAAGTCTGTTAGCAAACAGAATAGTAGAACTGGAAGTCTCAGATCAGAGCTAGGTGCCTGCTTGCTGGAATGTGGGGATGAATGCGCGACGGCGAAGCAGTGCTGCGCTCCTAGAAGCTCAGAGGGTAGTGCAGATGATGGTCACGGACATAACCATTAGCCCTTTTACATTTTAAATGTACATATTGCTATCTCAATATCTTTCCTTTTGTATTAGCGGCTTGGGATGGACTCTCAGGATTGTTCAAAAGCGACGTATCATGGCGCCTTATGAATTCCATGTGTAAGATAATTTCGGTGGCGGTTAGTCTAGTTACAACGGGGCGTATGGTTGGGATAAATCCCGGTGGCTATTGAGTTTTGGATAGTTGTCTCTATGTATTCTACGGGTTCTATATTTGATCGGAAGAGTAAGTTGTCAGTCGTTTATACAGTCGTGTGACTCTAGCCGTGCCGTGTTTGTCGTATGATTTGACACCCGCGCCGCCCCCTTAAATGTACTCAACGGGGCGTGCAATAAGTGTTTTTAACTACGTTCTCGGTAAGACTGAACTATGTAAATGACCTACAGTTGTACGACTACCGTACGTGCATCGTGAACATCCCCAAGAGCGGTCTATACTTCAGAGGTTATGGTGTGCTGTTAGTACAGTAAGCAGATAGTGAGCAAGGCTGTCAAATAATGTCGAACCCAATTTAAAATGTACTAAGAGATTCTTTTTGTCGTTCCATTCATATGCTTTTAAGGTACTATTCCTCCAACGTCGGTTAAGCATCGTGTGAATGTACCAATGCTTCCCTCTCGAAATGGACCATAAAATACAAGCACAACTAACATCTCTGCCAGATCTCCTACTTCATTCTCTACCCACGCTTCTCTCACTCCTTCGTAAGCCTATGTATCTCCTCAAAATAGAATTTGAGATCCTCCGGATCCACAAAAGGCGTGATCCCGTGTCCTAAGTTCGCAATCCATCCCTGTTTCCCACGACCGAACCCCTGCACCATCTCTTCCACCACTTTGGTAATGGCATCGTGTCCGCCATACAATACACCCGGGTCTGCGTTTCCCTGTAGTACCTTACCATGCGCCTGTGCGATGGCGTACGCTTCAGCAGGTGCGTGGAGCCAATCCAACCCGATGACGTCGTAGTTCGTGTTGCACAGTGACTCGAGGGCATACCACGCCCCTTTCGCGAAGACAATCATTGGTACTTTGTCCTGCTCGAGCTCTGCTAGGCGTGTAGGAAGCGTATCCGCTATGTGTTTAAGATATGGCAATGAAAACTCAGCAAAGCACGAGGGCGAGAGTTCTCCTGCCCATGAGTCGAAGACTTGGACTATTTGCGCCCCGGCGATAACTTGTTGAGCGAGGAACTCAACACAGAGGCCGGCAATCTTTTGTAAAAGGGGATGGGATGATTGACCGTACTTGAAGAGCCACGTTTTGGCTTGTTGGAATATTTTAGACCCGCCACCTTCTACCATGTAGGCGAGGAGAGTCCAGGGAGAGCCACAGAAGCCGATTAAGGGGACACGGCCACCCAGCTTTTTACGGGTCAGGGTAATTGCTTCGAACACATATGACAACTTTTCCTTTACGTCAACCTCGCGGGAGAGTATTTCGGCGTACTGGGGATCTGAGGGAGAGGTTAGGGGAGAGGGGAAGTGGGGCCCTTTCTTGTCGACCATGATCACCTCCATGCCCATTGCTTGCGGGATCACTAGAATATCGGAAAATATGATAGCCGCATCGATAAGACCAGCGTATCTTTCGATAGGTTGAAGGGTGAGAGTACAGGCAATAGAGGGAGTGCGGCAGCATGTGAAGAAGTCATTGTCGCCTTTGGCCTCATGGTATTCGGGGAGGTAACGTCCGGCTAGAGTTTAGAGGTCAGAGAGATGATAGTGAGACAGGCGCATGGGACGAGGAATGACATACCTTGTCGCATCACCCACATTGGTGGTCGTTCGACCTGTTCGCCTGAGAGGGTATTAGACCGTTGGAGGATGGGGAGAGGGGCGATAGAGGTCTACCTCTTGCGGCCCGAAGTAGAAGATCATTCTTCATGGGTGGAAATTCGTGAGACATGATAACTGATGATACGAATCTTTCTTTTTCTTTTGCAATATTGGAGTTCTTGAAAATGTGTCACTTCCACCATCCCCCACCTGCGGGGGGATTTTCTTCGGATACCGTAGTCATGATGCAGAGATTAAAATAGTTTCTATCCCTGTCAGATCTGCAGACATGCTTAAGCGAAAGCTTGTTCTGAGCCGCAAGCAAGCTACAGTGCCACAAGTTCTTTTAACAAACTGTTGCACGAATATGACAGATGGGAATATAAAAGATGAGGCGAGGTCAATATGCAGGCCAATCTCTCAGGGTGTGGTTGCTATTCCTTTTTCCTGAAAATAGTTCATCCAAATTTATTCACCCGGTTCTCCTATCGCGATCCGCGAACACGCGTTCGAAGCGTACCCCTTTTCAACGACACCCCATAACGACAGCTCATACCCATCGTGCGAAGAAGAAGACAACGATAGAATTTAGTGAATTGCCTCAGGGAATTGTGAAATCTACTCTTCCAATTCCGGTAGAAGAGGATGATGGACCTGTATATTCTCCTGTTGTTCAACAGGCACGTAACAATATGAGGAAATTTAATCACTGTGTTCTTTTGACCCGAGTTGGGAACTTTTATGAAGTACCTTGTACCCTAAATCTGTAGCTAGTCCGGTCACTGATCCTGTTAGTTGTACTTTGAGCATGCGGAGGAATTTGCTCCATTGTTGAATCTAAAACAGGCCACAAGATATCCGAGCTTAAAGTCTGGAGCCCCTCCCTATCCAATAGTAAGAAGAACCATATCTTTCATGCGGGAAAAATAAATCTGATAGACTTGTCTAGGCAGGTTTTCCGTATTACCAGCTGGATAGATATCTCAAGGTTCTCGTTCAAGATCTCCGTAAGCACGTGGCGATCAGTGAGGAAATTCCTAATGATGCTTCCGATGAAGCGAAATCCGGTCTACAGAATGACCGGAAAGTGACTCGGGTTGTTACGCCAGGGACATTAATTGATGAGAAATTCATGGATCCGTGGGAAAACAATTACCTTCTCGCTATTCACCTAGAGAACCGAAATCGTACCCAGAGGTCATTAGAAGAAATCGAGGTAAAGAAGAAGGATGCTCAACTAAGCGATATCACTTCGAGTATTGGTCTCGCGTGGCTAGATCTGTCCAGTGGAGAGTTCTTTACCCAATCTACCAATATGGAATCATTAGCAACTGCTGTGGCACGTATCGGACCTCGAGAGATTGTAGTAGATTGTACTACAGAGGATAATGATGGTCACCCTTTTGCTGCTATCATGAAGGAAGACCGGCATACTATCACCTACTATAAGGCCGACTACAACCTCACTTCTCTTAATGATAGTATCTCTTCGATCTCTAAAACCGTAACAGGATTCAAACAAGCGAACTTTACCGAAAATGAGCTCACAGCGGCAGGATTTTTGCTCGACTATGTACGGTCTCGACTGCAGGGTGTAGAGGCTAAAGTTCAAGCTCCAATGCCACACGCTGATAGCGAATATATGAGTATTGATAAGAGTAGTTTGAGGGCTTTGGAAATAAAGGCAACCCTTAGGGATGGTGTATTGGAAGGAAGTCTCTTACACGCTGTAAGAAAGACCGTGACAAAGAGTGGAACAAGGCTACTAACACAGCGGTTAGGTAGGTCATTTCTCAGTATTTGATTGAATTTTATCTAAACTATCGCAGTTTCCCCCTCAATGTCACTGAGTACGATCAATGAGCGCTTGAATCTTGTAACAGAAATGTTAGGGGACCATATCATGAGACAGGATATAGTAGCACTTCTGAGACGCACACACGATACCGCTCGGCTTGTCCAGAAATTCTCGTTTGGAAGAGGCGATGCAGATGATCTACTCGGTATTTCGCGTACGATCCAGATTACTGAGCAAATAGTCAATGCTTTGCGAGAACATGTTTCAAACAAAGAAGTGCATGATGATAAGTCACCGATTGGTAAAATGATCGAGAAATTCATTCTCAAAGAACCCTTAGCGCTATCGACACGTATCTTAGAAGCTATAGACGAGGAAGGGTTATCTTTAACACATTCAATTGAAGAGGAGGAGGTAGCCGAGCGCGTAGATCTTGCCGCGAGCATTCTCGCTGATGAAGCAGCTGGAGCGAAGATAGAGGACCTACCAAAAAGACAGAGATCGAGATCAAATATCACTACTACCAGGGGACTCATCTCCGACCGTGATGACATTTGGATCATGCGCAAAGAAGCAAGCCCAACACTTCGTCGGCTCCACAATGAGCTCGACCAACTTTATAAAGAAAAAGATAATCTGGGGAAAACCCTCAACGAACAGCTAGGCACATCAAACCTCACCCTACGGTGGGCGCCTGGTTTGGGCCACTACGTCTACATCACCGGTCGGGATGTTCGCGCCTCATTTTCCGAGTTTCCTACCGCCCGTACTGTCCGCTCCAGTAAGTCCACCAAATCCCTTCACCTACCATCATGGACGCGACTCGGCGAGCGCCTTGACGAATCCAAATCCCGCATCCGTGGCGAGGAGACCCGAGTTTTCTCCTCCCTCCGAAAACTCGTGTTACACAGCCTCCTCAAATTACGCTGTAATGCTGCTCTTCTCGATGAGCTTGATGTCGCTGCTTCCTTCGCGGGACTTGCTGAATCGAACAATCTTGTCCGTCCTGATTTGAATCGTGGCACCAGTCATCATATCGTCGCGGGCCGCCACCCCGTCGTCGAGCGCGCGCTTCAAACTTCCGGTCGCTCCTTTACACCGAATGACTGCGCCGTAGGTTGTCCGGGTGACCAGATTCTCCTAATTACAGGTCCAAATATGGCAGGCAAATCAACCTTCCTCCGACAGAACGCGCTTATCTCCATCCTAGCGCAAACCGGCTCGTACGTCCCGGCAGCTTACGCTTCGCTGGGACTGGTCGATGCAATTTTCACACGGGTCGGTAGCGCAGATGATCTGTATGCGGATCGCTCAACATTCATGCTCGAAATGCTGGAGACAGCGCGGATCCTTCGAGCGGCGACGAAGCGAAGTTTTGTGGTTATGGATGAGGTGGGTAGGGGTACGACGCCAGAGGATGGGGTAGCTGTCGCGTTTGCGGCTTTACATCATCTCAAGTTTGTTAACAAGTCTAGGACTTTGTTTGCGACGCACTTTTATAGGTTAGCGGATATGACGGAAGGGTGGAAGGGAGTGGGAAGGTGGTGTTCTGATGTGACTGAGAATGATGAGTTGCACGAGGAAAGAGGGAAAAGGAGCTGGGTTTATGTGCATAGGTTGAAGGAAGGGGTTAATAGGAATAGTCATGCATTGAAGGTTGCTAGAATGGCGGGAATGCCTGTGGAGGCAATGAGAATAGCAGAGAAGGCGCTGAAGGAGATGAAAAGGGAGAGGAGAGAGAGACATATAGGGGTATATGAAGGGGAGTAAATGGTGGTAGAGTAGCAAAAGATGACATAAAGAAACCAGGGGAGAAAGAACTAGGGGGATGACTTGAGTGGTATGTTTTGAGTGCATTGGCATATTATCTTTTGTTTGGAGATACCCCCTCTATTTTGTTAGTATTTTGTGGAGTCATTCTACCCTTGTATAATAGTTTTACCCGTTATAGTCGCGTATACCTTCTCTTGCTAAAGCCAAGGCGGGAAGTAATTGTTGAACATCCTTCTAGTAGACTATATGTACATGACGCTAAAAAAAGGAGATAACGTTATTCATATACACTCATGGTTCTATACGGTGGTCATTACAGATGCGTTTTTATACCAAGTGAGCAATGGATTCTCGCCATTCCTTGTCTGAGTGTCCTCAACATACGCCCAGCGTGTCAGAAAATCCTCGTGTGTTAGGACCCGCGTTAATTTGCCCGTCACGGCGCGATATATGTCTTCCATGATGGTAAAATTGGTGGGAAATAGGATATCAAAGTAGCCTTGTTGCACCTATTCAATGTTAGCTTGATAACAAGCAATAATATGAAGGAGTGATTGCATGAATTAGATCTCAGCACAGTTAAATAGCCGTTTCAAAGGTTGTATCACACTCTTTCCTTTCTCAAATCAAGGGTAAGACTCACAAGTGGGGTTCGAACAGGGACTGTTCTTCTCTTGTACCTTGTCTGCACAACCGGCGCGTTAACCCCCTTAATCGTGTCAGGGAGCATGTGAAAATCGCTCGTCAGGAGCTTGTGGTTAGGGAAGTACATCTTCAAGATATCGAAAAACTGCAATAATCTTGTGGGTATATATTCTGGATCCGTGAGGTTTCCCTCCAATGGCATCAAGGAGCGGATAACGCGCTGGAGTTTAGAAGGGCATAGGGGATGTGGGTATGCGCCCGAACATGCAGCTTCGCGCACACGGAGGTATCGTGATGCTACGGGGTCGATATCATGGGTGTAGAACTCGAAGAAATCACCTTGAGCATCGATAAGAACGTTGCATTGTAGCGGCTCTTTTGTGACCGGATGGTAGCGTAATGCGTCGTGCGCAAAATTGTCGAATACCTCGAGAGCAAGGAAGAAACACGGGGACGGAACGTACATATCCCAATCAAAGATAGACCTGTTGATGATTTCAACCTTATTGGTATGACCTGCTGCGTAGGTGGAGCGGGTAAGTTGCTGCGATTGAAGGGTTGCGAGAGAGCTGGAAATTTCGATCACTTTAAATTTCGTGCGAGCGTAGACTTCTGGGTCCACTTCGCGAATATAATCGAGGATATTCAGCATAAGAGTCCCATTCCCGGCACCCATTTCATATATGAGGAGATCGTGATACGGAAAGAAGGAAAGCTTATAGTTGGTTATTAGGTAGCGGGCGATGGCTTCCCCATAATACGGTCTAAAGAGTTCTGTTGGTGTATGCCAAAATTGCCTGGTTTCACTAAACTCTTTTTCGTCTAATTTATCCTCGACTGCCGTATATTGTCTTCCCAACTCTTTATAGAACTGAGACTCGTCTTCCAACTTTTGAAAATTGAACGGTTCATCCATTGAAAATATGACCGCTTGTTTCGGGAAATAGCCGTAATTAGGGTTATACAAGCTGTCTGATATAATGTCAGCTTATTTGTTCCCTAGGACATGTAGAAACAAGCTGACCTTCTATGAAATCCCTCATTAACATCTTCACCCTCTTGGGTCTTTCTCTCCTTGCTTTTAACCCATCCGCAGTTACGGTAGGATACCTCTTGAACTCTTCTAATCTATTATCAGGGAATAAATCCGTTCTTTGTTGCCATCTACTCTCAACTGCCGTATCTCCTTCCCTCCGCTTTCCATGACTGGAATTGTACCGCTTGGTGGTAATGGAGGAGGATGGTCGCGCTGTGGAAATCAACGGTCGCAGGCGTGTAGCTTCACATGGTTTGTGTGTGAAGAACTGACGGAAGAGTCTCGAAATAATGGGCGAGTCCATAAGAGAGACAACAGAATGGGTTGGTTACTCTCGAGTCTCAAGTGGAGCGACTTCGAATGATTGTAAGTGAAGGAAAGGACTGTGTCAGTTAAGACGCGATGTGGTCAAAGCTCCTAAAGCTCGTCTATCACCTTATCACCACTTCACCCGACCTCTAAGGTTTACATAAAACTACTATTACCCTTATTATCGAAATTCCGACATGATCGATACCAGAGAATGGAACACCGTCAAAAGATATACTTAGCTATAGCATTCATTGCTGGTGTTTCATTGACTCTAGGATTCAAGGACGTCTACCCAGACTTGGACCGTCGTTTCCGGCAGTATCGAAGAGAACGTCGACGTGCTAACGCAGATAGAAGGAGGCCATCCTTGATAGGTACCATCTCTCTAACTGATAATACAGTTAAAAGTGCGACGGAGAAAGCCATAGAGTCTTCTAGTGATAAGATTCTAGACGGAATTGAAGGCTGTATTGGAAATACCCCCTTGATAAGAATAAGGTCTTTATCAGATGCTACTGGATGTGAAATACTAGCTAAAGCAGAGGTATCAGCATCATTATTGATGGCTGCGGTTGCGTTTAAAGATGCTTATGATATAATAGTTTCTCAATGGAGCAGGTAATAGCCCCAAAGATCGAGTAGCTCTAAGTATCATCAAAGCTGTAAATACTCTTTATAACCTAGTCATACATAATATACTAAGATATAGTAGGCTGAAGAAGAGGGTCATCTAACTCCACACTCTGGAGACATGATATACGAAGGCACCGTCGGTAGTACTGGTATCTCTCTAGCCGCAATATGTAGAGCAAGAGGGTATCTGGCACATATGTACGCTTATATGAGCATCTTATCTATAAGGTGAAGGGTCTCCAAACTGATGATTTTCAAGATGCATGCCAGACGACCAAGCTACTGAAAAGTCCGATCTTCTCCTCAGATTGGGTGCTGAAGTTGAACGTGTACGACCTGCTCCCATTGTAGACCAAGATCAATTTGTCAACAAAGCACGTAATCGCGCTTTAGAGCACACAGTCGATCCCTCGAAGCCTGGTCGTGGCATATTCGCCGATCAGTTCGAAAATGAAGCAAACTGGCAGGCCCACTTTAACGGCACTGGTCCTGAGATCTATGATCAAACTTCCGGTCATCTCGACGCATTTGTATCTGGAGCTGGAACGGGAGGGACCATCTCTGGCGTTGCACTATTTCTCAAACCACGGATACCGGACCTAAAGATCATTCTGGCGGATCCACAGGGCAGCGGCTTGTTCAACAAGGTGAAATACGGGGTGATGTTTGATCCAAAAGAGAGGGAAGGTACTAGACGACGACATCAGGTCGATACGATTGTTGAAGGGATCGGTATCAACCGTGTAACAAACAATTTCGAAGCTGGTAGAGAACTTATCGATGATGCTGTGAGAGTTACTGACGAGCAGGCGATTGCTATGGCAAGATGGCTTGTGGAGAAGGATGGGATATTCGTTGGAAGTAGCAGTGCGGCGAACTGTGAATCGACTTTCTTCATTTCTCATTGTGTATACACTAATCTCAACTTAGGCGTTGCTGCGGTACAAGTAGCCAAACAACTTGGTCCTAGACACAGGATAGTGACCATCCTTTGCGATAGTGGGACTAGACATCTCAGTAAATTCTGGACGAAAGCTGGAATTATAGGTGGAAAGGATGATGTAACAATGGATGAGATCCTCAGCATGTATGCGTGATAGGTATGTGATTGCTTTTTCCTCTTTCTACCACCAAACGTTAAACAGACTAATATGAGATAAAGGATACACACAAAACTAGTGTCGTCATAGGTCTCTGCGACTCCGGTAAGGGTTTAACAAGAATCTTACTCCAGTCGGATATCAAGTGTGAGGATGCTAAGCATCTATTAGCGATCTCGATAGATACCCTTCCTGCAATACTCCCATCTCAGTTTTACCGGCCGTGTCCAGCATCATTCAAGCGATCTCATCATCTCTTTGGTGCAGTTCAGCTTCTGCCACCTCTAGCGCAGCTAGTCTTTTTCGTGCGATGCTTGGTCGAGCCCTCTCGAGACCTACCGCAGGAATTGGGACATATCAGCTTCGTAATTTTCTTCTCGATGCTGGATCAAACTTTGCTTTGTGTGACTGCTTGGTATTGTAATACTGTCGGGGAACGCAATGGTACTTTCTCCTTTAACCTCTATCATTTATGGACAGGAGTACAATAGAGAAGAAATAATCCGTTCCTGTCATATCATACTTTTGCACACCATCTCTAACTCTATTACATTCTAATATCACATCTGTCCCAGTTGAAATTATCCCCTCGAACATGATATTCAGCTATCCCAACTGACCCTGGTCTTCTCACCATAGAGGATAACACTATCCCCGTAAAATTCGACATATCTGCACTGTGCCGCTGGTATATTTCGGAACGTCTTCACTCTTGTCCTAAATGCGTAATAGAGCTTCAGATCTGGAAGCGATAGATACTTTCAAATTGGGCACGTCAACCCCACGAAGTCTGAATTCCCGAGACTGGTCTAGGGCGATAGACTGTCGTTAGTCTCGATTCGGACCTCCTCTCGCAGACAATGCCAAGTGTTACTATTCATCTCCTCCGTCGACATCTATCTCTTCCGGAAATTTGATATAAGGAACGATGTAGATAGCAAAACCAATTTCGAAAATCCATCGCCTTTCCATATGGGCACGCCTTAAGAGGAAGATATTCTAATAGGTTATACTCTCTTTCATGTTTATCTTCTGCTCAAGGAAACCATGTAACTGCGTATTTTCTAGAGGGGGAGCGACGAGAGATCTTAAACAGGCCTCGTGCTTCAAGGGTACAATTATCTATAGGTATTGTAGAGGCCCCCGTACCTCTTCTTATAAAGCAATATATACAACCACTACCCGGATTCTTGATAGAGGAGTGACTTTCGTCAATTCCTACAACAAACCGAACGCCGAGTTACTGATATATTGAATAACAATAGGTTAAACAAAGGTCTGCTGGTAATCTTCTTCCGACTACATACAATAGCACCCAGACCGCGGTATCTCTTAATGAGAAAAGTTTCACCCCCTAGATTTCACTACATATTCTCCCTCCTCTTTTCTCGCATCAATTCTTCTTCTTAAGAAAGTTCCACTTCCTGCTCCTCCCCCTTTCACCCAAGTGTATGTAATCCGCCATAGAAATTAACTCTCCCATTGACCCTGCCTCTTCCGCACTACCTGTATCCCCACCAATCCCATCAATCGCACTAATCTCCGCATTCACATCATCAATAATAATGCTTTTTCTCACGACTCCACCAAACGCGCCATCCCACTGCTACTAGAATCGTCAGCGGTACTGTAATCGCCCAGTAAACCCAGAACATATGTGAGATTGTCTTTTCCCGCATCGGAGGTGAATCGGCCCCAATTCCCGCACTGCTGAATTGTGAGTTAGATGCTCGATCAGTGGCAGTTTGTTGCGAATCTGAATCAATATGCCAGTTGAACATGCCTGTGCTGAATATCGTGGCAACGTACGTCCCTGGTAAGAACAGCGTTGTCAAAAAGGCGAGGGTTTTCATGGCCGCTGCCATTATGACATTGAGACGGTTATTAACCTGGGAGATGATACTGTACAGCTGTGCCGCGGTTCAGTAATATTGAACACGAAGATGGACAGGGTTGAGCAATTGGGGAAACTAACGACGTTCATATTAGCCTGACTGTTCTCCTTCAGAGAGGTATTATGCTGCTTAATACTCAACGCCATCGCAGCCAGGTGCTGAATGCGGAATTTCATTGCTCCTATACCCTTCAAATCATTTTTCAAATCGTTGATCTCTGTAAGGACGTCGCCCAGAAACTTCAAAGTCCTACACTGCCACTCGGACGCTCCACAGAACCAAATTGCGTCAAAAGTTAAGCTGCTCGTCGCGATTGTTAAATCCCTCAGATTTAACTTGGCCTGCTGCACAGGCAAGTCCTTCACAATATCCCGCACTTGGCCGCCGTATAACCGTCCCGCGCGGGTAGTGCACAACTGGCGCTGCACTTCCGTCAGCTGGTCAGACAGAAGCACTCTGCAGAAATAGTCTGTCCTTTGCAAGTGATGCTGCGTCAAAAGCACTGCCAAACCAAGTGGATGGGGGTCCAGAATTATGGGGTTATTTTCATAATCTCGAAGAGTTCAACAGAGGGGCGCGAAGCCCACGGCTTGTAGTCCATACTATGGTGTGTAACACCTGTACCATGGATGATAACGGTGGAGAAGCCCGTCGTAGGATCATAAGAGAAAAAGAGACCCTAATTGCCGACCTGAAACTTTTGGGATATTTTGATGACCATGTCCAAGCGCTTTAGATTACCACTCTCATCGAGCTCGATGCTGTGAGATGAAAGACCGGAATTGTCGGCCAGAGCGAGCAGTGTGAACTCGGGCAGGTGGAAATGCTGTGCAATAGAGAGGTAGGTGTCCTTGATATTGAGGCTGGGGGGATGAAAGTATGCTCGCTCAAGAATCAAGAGAGGCGTACCCGCCTTGAAGTTTTGAATTTGAATTGGCGTGCTCCAACGGGTTGAAAGCGCTGCGTTGGTAGACCTAGTCGAGAACTTCCTCTTGTATGAGTGCACCGGCGCGGGAATAAGTCGTTGCGTCGGGATCAAGAGAAATAATTCTATTCTATAACACTGTGTTAGGACATGTTACTCAGTACATGATCTAAGTTGGAGAGTTACGGTTGAGAAGCTGAGAGCTACAATGTGCTCAGCTCGCTCGAGGCCACAACCAATATCCCATATTTGGTTCCCGATCGTGGAGGTTAGGGGTAACCCCACTTCGGTGCCTTGATCGCTACGGCGCGCGTAGGAGAGCATGATAAGCTTCTTGGATCTATTGTCGAATTCTAATGATCAATTTATCTTCTGTTGCTTTTATAGTTCTAGTATATCCGGCCATTGTGTCTCAGCCATACCACGGCACGATCCGTGGTCCAAAGAGTCGAGTGCAATTTAACCTTTGTGCTATTTTTAGTCAAGCCAAAACCGACGCCGAAGTGCCGGTACCGGCCCGGAGTACTACGGTATTTTAGGTAATACGGTATTACAACCAGGGTACGAGCGTTACTCTGGTTTCTTTAGACCTAGTGTCAAGCTAGGAATTTAGCTTCGCGTTATTAGTTCTAGTCATGTCATCAATCATGCTTGTGATCTCTCATCCTGCCGTCAGTAACAATGTTGTTCCTTGTAAAGCTGTTATGAATTTTTGTTGATCAATTCTATACTTTATATTTACTAAAGAATATCTCCGTAATATATTGAGGTACGAGTAGTTATAAACTTAAATATTAGTTTATGAGTAATTATTTCTAGACTAATATTTAAAAATAAAAAAGTAATTAGGAGAGTGGAAGAAATACTACCAAGCGCGGGAATTTGCTAAAGAATATCTCAGCAATATTATATATAGCTGGATCTTTCCTGAAATGGATTTTATAGAAAAGCAGGAACAAAATAAGGCCTTATTCAATCTGTATGTAGAGAGAATGGCTGGACAGAAGTCTATAGAAGATATACGGGGAATGTGGCCGTTCGCCGAGGGGATTAAGAGAATGGGTCATGGAAGAGTAGGCAATACGCCTACTTAGTAGAACCCTTGGGTTGGAAGTATTTTGGGATTTCTGTATGGGGACTTCAGCAGTGTACATCGGGTTGCAGATGGTGAGTATACAAATCGATGCATACTACCTGATAACATTATGGGCAGCGCTGTACTGTACCAACCATCCGCGCACTGAGAATAGATTTTAACGCGGCATACAGCAAGGGACGTCTGGAGGTGTGGCTGAGTGACGATGAATAGTTCTCTTTCATTCAGGTTAGCTATCGGCTACTTTACGCTAAACAGCCAACACAACAACCTAGGAGGAGGGGTCTTTCCACCAACCTGGCACCGTTAAAAGGGGATTGAACTCAACGAGCCACTGGCACCGCTAATAAGACGAGCATCCGTTACAGCCTCTTTTCTATGGAGCAAAGATCAATAGCTATTAGTTCTATGTCGTCAAGGCGTGGTTGAGTTGGAGGCTCAAGGTATAGAGACCGTATGCGTGCAGGAGATGGTTGAACGCTTCATTCACGTGTGTGTCGCATAAACTGCACGGGTAATCTAAACATGGTGAGTTACAAGGTCTTGGGGAAGATAAGGTACTCCTGGTGGACTAACATGAATTTGTAGTGTCAAAACAGCCCGGTATAACGATAACGATGGTATTGGATAGCAGACCTAAGGTAGGAAAACATCGTCCTCTCCTCTCTCCATTGCAACAGTATCTGAATAAAATATACCTTAAGAGGATGTCGTTTTAAAGTTATTGGGGTTACCGGTACGCACCATACTAGTTACCCCCTGCTCATTAGAACCAGTTCTATATCCTGTCTGAAGTTCCACCAGCCGAACTTCTTATCCCAAACATCACAAGGATTGAACCACGACGCGAGCTTGTGGTTTCTACCACACCAGAATTTGATAAGATAGAACTACGACAATGATGACCATGCATTTCTACCCTCATATACCTCATCAGAAATTCAGAGAATCAGAGGAAAAAGATCGCACTACAGCAAGGTAAATCCACTAGAGGTTAGACGCGCGAAGAACTAATGTGAACACTGCCACCGTCTCAGATCAATTCTTTTATGATATGAGAATAGATGCAAAGCGTAAAAGAAGTCGTCGTTCCTAGTTGGCAAATTTGGTAGAGTTGACAAGATCTGCAACACTAATTATAGTGAATGGGAGAATTCGTTAATCAAATTCCGACATGAATGTAAGTACTGGGCTGTGTCAAAGGGCTGTGTTAATGCATCTAATACACCTTGGGGCCACCCCTACTTGCATCGACTAAGCAGGTAGCGGAAAATGTACTGCATTACTGCACATCGAGGAACTCGACATTATTCAACCACGATCTACAGATGTAGATATATGAGGATCTGTTTCCGGCCTTGGAACTGGTGTCCAATCAACCAACAATCATCTATATAACATGGGTGCAGCTCGGCAAGACTCTTGCCAATAGGCTGTCGCATGGATATGATAAAGAACCGTAAACTCTCGAAAGGATCTACTGCAGTTCATCTCAACGTTCCTGTCATTCTACATCTATCCATATTCCCACACCTCCTTATTCTCTGTCATATCAAGCACAATGGCAGGTCTATCGCCCGATGAATTTTCGTATCAAAAGACACACATACATCAAGACCAGGGCCCTAAAATTATAGGCATCTCAACTTTCCTCGTCATCCTCACGTCGGTAGCGGTTGTCTCACGCTTTATAGCGAGACGGAGTCGAAATATGCGCTATGGGTGGGACGACTGGCTGTGTGTCCCAGCGTTGATACTAATTATAGGCATGTGCGCACTTAACGTGATATGTAAGCTACCAAGATTATATTCTATCAAAAGTTGGACTTTCTAACTCAGATAGCTATTCCTTTTGGGTTGGGAAAACACCTACTGGCTACAGACCCTGCTAAAACATACAAGATTCTGCAAATAGGCTGGATTCTGTCCCTATTTTACACATTGAGCCACTTCTTTATCAAGATGGCTATACTGAGTTGCTACATACGAATCTTCACTCTGAATATAAGGTGGTTTAAATACACAGTTTACACGATGATGTTCTATGTCAGCGCGTGGACAATAAGTCTTTTTGTCGTAGAACTTACAAAATGGTGAGATCAATCAGCCCCTCTATTTACCCCCCCTTGCTAATGTATGTATTCTATAGCCGCCCTATTAGCTATTTCTGGGAGAGTAGAAACATATCACGTCGACTGCCAGCAGTTGGAAGGTGTACTAACAACAACGACCTAGCCATAATCTCTACTGCAGCTCTGAATACAGTCGGCGATATAGCTTTGCTAGTCTTGCCTATAACGGTTCTATGGAGATTAAACTTTAGCAAAAAGACTAAGCTTGGTGTCATAGGGATATTTTGCTTTGGCATCTTTGCGTGCATTGCCTCTATGCTCCGCTTAATTTACACTGTTAAGCTATTCGAACACACAATAGATATAACGTGGCACATGGTCAATTTATACCTGTGGACTTCCATCGAAGCTGCAATTGGAATACTGTGCGCCTGCTTTCCTGTCATTGGTCCGCTCCTAGCCACATTGGGTCGCAACGTCATCGCTCTTGTTGGCAAACCGGGTGAAGATAGTACAAGCATGGACATGAGCAAAATCCCGGATGGTTCAAGATATAGCAATATTCGGCGGTGGCCAAAATCCAAGCAGGAACCGGAGAAATTGTTGGATTTTGTGTACCCTCTCAACGCAAAAAATGGTGGGAGTGCAAGGACCGATGAGTATATCGTCTATACCAGCTTAAAAACTTCGCCTGTATAGTCCTGTTAGTAGTGTTTAGGTTCATTACTCCTAGCTATAGTTGCGGCAATACCTAAAATACATGAACTACAGAATATCAAATACTGTATATCGATACTAGTAGATCACCCTTCCCTTTGATAAACTAACTGGGCGACGGAAAAGACACCACATCATTATCTTTAACATTGCCGTCTCTGACACCATCTTTCATATCGCCGTCTCTGATACCACTAGCTTTGATATTGCCTCTTTAACATCAACATCACCTCTTTCATATACGTCTTTCGCACCACTATCTTCAACATCACTATCTTGACATCGCCTCTTTGACATTACCATCTTCAACATCGATGTCTCCAACATCACAAGGAAGGTAGTCCTATAATACGATGTGGTGGAGCCCTTGGGAGCCTTGTGACAATTATTGTGGAGGATATTTAGAGGTACAGTACAGCGCAAAACCTCAAAGCTCACAGCAGATCAAAGTTGGGTAATAGAAGAGAATCTCGATTTTCTCTTATCTCCTTAAGCTTCCTATTTTAAGTAACCGAGTATTGTAGCACGGTACTTCACTAACTCCTTTCTACCTTATTCTCCATTCTTTGACAATAGCTCCGTCGTAACTACTTCCTCCGTAATATTGACGTCTCATATGGGACCATCAGCAATACCGCTGGGGTGAGCATCAACCGACATCATTGTACACCAATACGTTAGAGACATACATCAGTCGTAACTACGCCCATATCTTCTTGAACTTGTCATCGAATTCCTCCTGCAACAATATGAACGCCCTTAGTACGTTAAGCAACCCCTTATCGACATCAAAGGCTTCCCAATCCTTAGAATCACCGTCATCTTTAGATTTCAATAGGCCGCTGTCCGTCTGGTCCTTCTCACTAGTGGGCTCTAAGTACTTGTCTATCACTTTGTCGTCTTCCCGTTCTTCATGCGCATCGCCACTGCCCATTAAACCTCCCATATCCATATCGGTCTGAGGGCAGCCCTTGGTGAAGTTGGTCAAGTTCGTGACGATAGTGGCGAGCACAAGGGAAAAGTCTAAGCCTGTATTAAGGACAGTAGTGATATACTAGATGTTAATGACTTACGATTTAGATAGAACTAAACGTCAGATGAGCGAATCATATTTGCCACCTCAAGCGCCTTAATGTCTCCGTGCTTGTAGAAATCATAGAGATAAGCGTTGAGCGGCTCTCTTGGATAGATTGGTAAATGAGGCACTACCTGCTTCACACTCATAGTCCATCTTCGACACCTTTTCATTATCCTTATCATCATCGTCTTCCCGTTTCCCCTTCTTCTTGATAGTCTTGGTGACTTTGGCACGAGCTCGTATCACCTCATTCTCTTTTGACCATTTTTCAAATTCCGTAACCTTCTTCCCTCAGGTGGTATTAGATTGTTTCCATAATTTTTCCTTCTTCTCTAATTCGTCCATCACCGTTGCCGCTAACTCTTCACACATACGGCGGTCATAGTTGAAGACGATTGCGGGAAGGGCATCCTTAGATTGCAAGTCGGTAAGAATTGAGTGTATCGTGGAAAGGAGATTATCTGCGTCTACTTCTCTGTTTTCGCATTTGAGATTGCAGTTGTGCTTGGTGGCAAAAGCACTCCGCCGGATAGTCTGGTTAAGATCTTTGCCCAATTTTTGCCGTACACTCTTGATTGAGGAAGTTAGGTCAGCCATCTACTGTACAAGGATAGATTTCAGATCAGCCTCCCACTTGAAAATATCAATCTTCTTGATAACATTGGAAAGTAGCTCATTGGGATCAAGTGATGCAGGAAGTGGGTGCTCGTCAGTCGTATATTTGACCATATAGTGCCAAAGACGTAAACAGTCCCTAGCTTCTAGGCTCAAATCGTCAGGGATGTCGCGAGGCTTGTTGGTCAAGCACGCAACAGGATGGACAAAGGCAAAAGCATCCATTCCATCCAGACCGGGTGTGTGGATGAGGGGATGACCTGGCAAACCAGAGAAGCAAAAGACTTTCGGAGGTACATAAATGAAACTTCTGTAGGTCTGAGTACCGATGATGTTAAACAGTGACAATCTTGTTACCATTTGCTTCTCGAGTTGAGCCGAGCCAATCACTGAACTCCTGCGGATATCCAACAGTAGTAGAGAGTGAAATTATGGGAGAAGATGCTTGGGGTAACAACTGTTCCCAAATAATACCATCATCAGCCTGCCTATTGCAGTGGATTTCGTCGAAAATGATCCGCTTAATTCTACATGACCAAGAAGACGTCTTGTTGGCATTGGATGAGGCAAATCACATAATCTGGAGAACATGAGGGAGAATCACAAGTATCTGAGAGCCAGTGGGATTGTTGATGCAAAAATCCCGAGTATGAATACCCCAGATCGAGCGACCGGGATGTCTGAAGGCCTTTGAAAATCGAGCCTGAATCTCGGCTGCAATTGGATTTAGTAGAGCCTTGGTGGGTGCTACACATATAGCGACATTATCGTCGGAAGCTTGAAGAATTTTCTTCATTGCATAAAAAGAGATGAATGTCTTGCCGGAACTAGTGGGTGCAACGACAATTAGACTCTCCTCTTTATCAATGGCATCGAGAACCTTGCGCTGCCACGCATCTGGGGGAAAAGGTACACGAAAATTTGGTGTAGAGTCGATGGCTCAATCGAGGTACGGTCTGCAATGCTCTAGTTGAAAGATCTTTGGGCCGCTGTTTATGGACAAACCGCCATACTTTTGAGTCAGAATATTCACATTCATGTAGGAAAAAGCCAGAGTTCTATCCGAACAGTTGTTCTGAAACGTAACCTCAAGAAGCTCGAGTGCTTTGGAAATCGTTTGCAATGCTGCAATAATCGTCACCGTCATTCCTACTTCAACCTTGGAGAGACGAAGATGAGCACCCCAAATCAAAGCCGAAATATCTAATCTAGGGCTAGTATCCTTGCTTTTGTTGCTGTCAGTCCAGATCCGAAGTAAGCAGTCGATCATGAACAGCTCTATTTCTTGCCTTCGGAGACCACTCATGTCCAGGTTTTGGATATAGGTGCGCGCCAAGGTGTAGCGAAGTTCGACGTTAGGGTTGGACATGATCTGTTTGTACTTGGATTTCTAGAACGCGGTATCTATATCCGCTTTCGGTCGCTCTCGTTGGACCTTGAGGTTAGCTGCAGCTTCTAACGCGGCGGCCTTGCCACCTTTCTTCGTAGGATTTCTAGGCTTTTTACAGCCATTCGAAGATGTTTCATTTGCTTGCTTTTGTGCCTTGGTTGACTTGATTTTGTGCACTATCTTCGTAGATCTAGAGGCTTGAGAGCTCTGTCCAGCAATGATGGTCTCCGGCTCAAGAACCTTGCCGGCTGCATTTGTCAGACTCGCACCATAAGCTTGCATCTCAACTATGAACAACTGATTTCTTCGACGCGCAAACCATCCCATATGCGTTAGAGAAGCCCGTGGTCTAAAGGCCTTGGTATGGTTATGCTAGTGTGAAAGCTCTTGAAAGACTTCGGATTCGCCGAAGTTTGAATGAGTGGATGGCTCATCGTCGGTCAGGAGATGAATAGGGGCAAGATGTTGGTTAAATACTAGATTTCTGAATGGAAGAACTACTTGTTCACATGGCCCCAGTGGTGAGGGAATCATGGGAATGCTCGTCGTATCCGCGGGTACCGAGGCCGCTGGATTGCTTACGATCTGTTGGCTACTAAGCTGTGAAAGTGCCGCACAGAGTTCCTCGTACTTCACCTTGAGCGGTATGATTCTCAAAAGTGCGAGGGAAAACTCACTTTACGCATGAATATGATGAATGGAAATTCGTTAACTAGATCAACAAGGTCGCATGGACGGCATTGACTGTCAAGCTTTTCGATTAACGCGCAATGGTGGAGAAGATACGTTGCTGTATGTGCGATTTCAGCAATAAGATGCTGCATATCAGCTGTACCGTCCAGCGTCCGTACTCCACAGTTTTCAAACAAGAGGAATTTTAACGCGCTAGTGTGTAAGAGGAACGTTGAAGCTTCCTCGGTTGATATCTGACCATCTTTAATCGGATTTCGGAGCGCCAGTAGCGTCACCACGTCGCGTTCGGAAAGAGTGTCTAGCTGCGTCAAGTCGTCCAAGCTGTAGGGGCTAGGTAAGTGATATTCAATAGCGGGTTTGATAGTGTGAAGTGCGTAGAAGTCTTGAGCATCTTACAACCGTGAAAACTCCATGACAACAGTCAAAGCTGTAGCAAATGTTAGTTTAGGCGAAGACGTGAAAGGTTTCGGTGGGAATTGTTTTAGGAGCTGGGGGCCTGATATAGTTAGGTTATCTTTGTGTCTTTGAATTGTAATTCGTTGACCATAGCAACATTGTACTGGTTCGAGATGAACCAGGAGATCATTGCCCGTAGGTTGAGTTGGAGCGACAGTAAGATTGCGTTGAAGAAATCGTTGGATTTGCCGTAGGCTTCAGCTTCGATAGCGCTTCTCAGAATAGTTTTTTTGCCAATCCTTTTCTTCGTGCTTCTCAGAGCTGGTAGCGGCACCATCATGACACATGACGAAATAAGTACCAGTATCTTTTAGGTGAGTCATAAAGGCGGCGTCGGTAATTGAACTGAACCGTCGAATGCTGATGCTGGAACTGAGCTTGCATTGCAGGTGGCGTATGATGACCGAACGTGCCAGGAGACACTTTGAGTGATTTTTGAGCTCAGTTGCACGTGAATACAAAGTTTCTCGTTCTGATGAAAGCAGACGAGGTTAAAGTTGCATTTGGGGGAGACGAGATTTCAGACCAGGTTTTCAACAAGGTAGACTGCGTGAAGGAGTTGAAATCCATCTGTCCAATACATCAGCAGAGGAACATCTTGACGGAATCCAGATGAGGTCGAGCAGTTTACTCACCATGGAAATTAAGCCGTGGGTCGGAGAAGCAGTGAAGAAGTAATGAGTCGGGCTCGATAAGGAACAGTTCACTTCCCGCGTAGTCCCCAAAAAGATCTACTCGTCTCGCAAAAAGCGAGCGATACCACTGAAGAATGGCCTCTTTAGAAACCAGGGCAGTGATTTAAGAAAGACTCGGATTGCGTGGTAGGTTGAGAGAAATATAGTGATGAAGTTTGTGTTCGAGGGACAAATCTGAGTTCTACTGTCCCAGAGGTTCAAGACAAGACAGATCAAGCTACCGTGGTAAGTGCAATGCTATCAAATCTTCATCAATTGTAGATGCGTAGGTATGGAGTGTTACCGTGAGTACAAGTAAGGTAACATGTTTAGAAGTCTTGGACACTCCGTGCACAGAGACACTCCGTGCACGCCACCCCATAAACCTATACTGTTACTTCAAAATTCAATATCTCCATCAATATGGTAGCTATTGACCTCGCTCTTGATGATCTGAATAGCCAATCAGTACCTAATATCAGCCATACTGCTAAAAAGTTTGGTGTTGACCGTACTACGTTGTCGCGTCGATGGAGAGGTATAACCCGTTCTATGGATACGGCGTACAAGAGGAGAGAATTCCTCAACGAATCCCAGTCCAAATTCCTTATTAAATATATTAACAGAGTCTCTGCGCAAGGCTTAGCGCCTACTCCATTAATGGTACGGACCTGGGCAGCAGAGATTGCTAAGAAAGAGCCGTCAGCTAAATGGCCAAGCCGCTGGATCAAGCGAAATTCAAAATGTTTGAAATCTGGATATCTCTCAGGGCTAGATAAATCCAGGAAAAATTCAGAATCTGCCTTCTACTACGCGCTATACTTTGAGCTATTAGCTCGTAAAATAGAGCAGTATAGGGTTAAAATCCCTAATATATGGAACATGGACGAGAAGGGCTTTCTAATGGGTATACTGCAAAAGCAACGTCGTTACTTCTCTAAAGCATACTACGAAACAGGGGCTCTGAAGCACGTACTTCAAGATGGTAGTAGATCGTGGATAACGTGTCTTGCTGCTATCTGTGCTGACGGTAGGCACCTGGATCCAATGCTGATTTACGAGGCGGTTAGTGGAGATATTCAGGATACGTGGATACAAGACTATAACGAAAATATCCATAAATGCTCTTTTGCTTCCTCTCCAACTGGCTGGACGAATAACGAGCTCGGATATCAGTGGCTAACACGAGTCTTTGAGCCGTATACTAGACCCACAAGCGATAGAGAGTGGAGAGTTTTAATACTTGATGGGCACGGATCTCACGTCACAATGAAATTCATTGATTTTGCGTTAAGTCATAGAATCCTGCTGGCTGTTTTTCCTCCGCATTCAACTCACCGTTTACAACCTCTTGACGTCTCATTATTTGCTCCCCTGGCTCAGTACTATAGTCAGGAGTTGGACATATTCATACACGACTCTGAGGGCCTTTGTAGCGTTACAAAGCGAGACTTCTTCCGTCTATTTTGGCCTTCTTTTCAGAAGGCTTTTGCGGAGAAAAATGTACTTTCAGGATTCCGGAAAACAGGATTATCTCCCTTTAATCCTACTATTATTTTAGGCGAACTTGACTTCAAAATACCTAGTGAAGATAGTAGACTAGGCTCAGAAGATTCAGTATCTTCAGAAGTATCTCTAACTGATTGGCGGAAGATAGAGAGGCTTCTAAAGGTTACCTATCGTGACTTTTCTGATAAGGAGACTCAACGTTTAGATGATATCATCCTACAGATCACTTCCGAGATTTCAGTGCTTCGTGGCCGAGTTGACGGACTTAGACGAGCTCTACAGAATGAGATAAAGAAGCGCAAGCGTCAGAAGCCAGCATTTAAGACTACTGGTCTTAAAGAGGAGGGTTATGCTCAAGTATTTACCCCGTCAAAAGTAGCATTAGCAAAACAGCTCTTAGCTAAACAAGACACTGAAAAGGAGCGCCAACAGGCTCAAAAATACCAGGCTATACTTAAAAGGCAGCAAAAGAACCAGGAGAAGAAAGTACTGCTTGCTGCTCGTCAAAAAGCGAGAGAAGAGAGTAAAAAACAACGTGAGACGGAGGTATTAGTAAAGGTATCAGCTCGAGAGCGTGCTACTGAGGCTCGTCAGGCTCAACAACAGCTTATTGGCGATATCAGACAGTCACGGCTACGCAATAAGGTATCAAAAGGTGTATTTACTACCACTCAACAGAAGGAAGTTGTTGTTCTATCTCCATTAAAAGTTCAGGATAGTGGTGAAGGTAGTTCTCGTCCAAAACGCACGCGCAAAGCACCAGCACGATTTTTAGATTTTGAAACATAGATAGATCTATTTCTTACTATCTAAATAACTATTCTACCAAATTTGAATATAAACGGACTTATGGTTGTTGAGATATTCGTAATTCAAAAGCCATACTGTTGGTGGTGATCACCGTGCACGGAGTGTCTCTGTGCACGGAGTGTCCAAGACTTCTACCTGAACATACAGTGACGCCAGAACAATTATTGGGCTTGTTCCCCACGTACGCCAGAGCACCCCCACGTCCTTGACCCGGCCCGACTTAGTTCCAAATCGGCATCGGTAGAACTACTCAGAAGATATCCTTTTATACAACCCAAACTTAAATTAAATCATCAACAAACAAATGATCTAACATCTTTCTCTACTCTCTATACCTACTGATCATCTTGTACGTTATGCTCTTGATGATGTTGTGAAAAATCTTTCTGTATATTTTGGCCTCGAGAGAGGTCATACTATAGTCTCAGCTTCCGTCGTCGGATCCGATATGAGTAATAGAAGCACCTAAAACACTTAATTGCTCGCAGATGCAATCCAAAATGAAAGCCATCGTTAAGAAAATCTCGCCCATCTTCATCGCTCAAACGCCCGATCCGGGATTGCGAGCCCATCTTAGAAATGAGACCTCTTAGGCCCGTCTCTGGGATCACCGTACAACGAACGGTTACTTGCTTTGCACAAACTTCCGGTCCGATAGCAAGATCATATGCACGGCAGTCCTAGTCATGAAAATCGGGGTAGAGGATAAAGCAAACGAAGGAAACGCGCATACACCTCTCACTCTAAAAGAAACATATGTTTCGTAAGTAAGTGAGTCTATTGTCGACCTTTGCACCCTCTGGCGAACAACGCTGTAGAATTCGTGTGAAGATAATTTACAGCGACGAGACCATGATGGCCAGCTTTATCATTAGCGTAAGAGAGGGTCCAGCTCAAATTTGCCGTTTTCCACTGTGCGGGGAGAAAAGGGAAGTACAAATACTGTATAATATGAAAATAAGTACCACCCCCTCCTCTAGGAGAGAAGGTACCCAATCTAGAGATGTTGTATTCCATAAATTGCATCGCGTGGCATATCTAATCGCGTGATCAGACTTTAGCCTTAAAAGAGAAACGAAGGAGTTTGCAATAAGCATACTGAGAGCTGTCGGGGCACGACAGTGCAAGGTTGGGTTGGGTTCTCCCTTAGAACAGAATAGAGGGGAGTGATACACTTCGAAATCCACTTCCGCTACACTTCAAAACAAGAGGAATAGCTCAAGCTGCTTTATTCGGGCCTTTTCATTCTACGCCCCCGTACTGTAAAGCCGGGTTCTGAGTGTAGGCTGAGAATAACATCGTCGATATGCTTGCCTAGCTCTTCCACCTATATGTCGGCATTATCTACTATGATCTTATACGCCCCAGGTTTGTTGGAACTGTCAAGACCTGAATGGGTCGGGAGAAAGAGTGATACGGAGAAAGGGAGCAACGCTTTCGAGGCGGGAAGCGAACCAATACAGATTAGAAAGCTTTCGGAGCGGGGGCCTTTCCCCATCACTAAGAGTTAGTACGAAGGGAAGGTATATGGTGAAAGATGTTCGGGTTGTTATATGAGGACAATAATGGGATAGAATGTAGTTCTACGGAGAACTCGATGTTATCAACCCGAAAAACCACCGCCTTGGCAATGACGTACGGAGTACTCAGCAACAGGCTCTTTCCTTGATATCTTCTAATATTTTGATATATTAACGAACAAAAGATCCGGTGTCATCTATCTAACTCCTTGACCAAACCCCGACGCCGTGTGTATCCAAACAAAGGAAGACATTGTAATGGAATTGTCTATTAGAACTAGGGAATAGAGATCAAATGCAGTGCACCTCCTTCACAGAACATAAACCCCTCTAAATCTTAACGAACGCCTCCGGAGATTTCGCCATTTCGCCCAAACAATTCTTATACCAATCTAGAGCCTCTTGTGCTTTACTCTTCGTTATTGCGCGCTCATCAAAGGTGAATTGCGCGACATATTCTCCCTTTGTCGCGGTCTTCCGAATTTCAAGCTGGATCGCATAATTGAAATACATCTTATTCTTGTTCATCTTCATCACAATCCAACGCATTGGATCAGGTTCTCCGCTCGACGGTTCGAATGGTTGGAAGCAGAAGAGACATTTTGACCCTTCAGAGCGATTGCGACCCAATGCTTGGTATATCTCTCCGAGCGACACTAGGCCGTTTTCCGAGGACTCCCAGAAATCAGCCTGTGTTTGGCTGAGAATTGCTTTGACAGATGTGTCCGTCGATATCTGGCTTCGAAAAGGCAGGAAATTGGCGCATGTGCCAGTGATGAGTTGCTGCACAGAGACATTAGGGCTAGTAATAAGTTAAGGGGAGAGGAGAATTTACCGGGTTGTCTATTGGGACATTGCGTCCCGAAATGAGATTGTCATACATAACATCTCGCGATCTACTTAGATGTGCAAGAAGGAGGCTGAATGCAGTTTGGAAGACGATCGGTGCTGTTACGCCGGCCACCTCCGCCAAGTCGTCCAGTCCAACTTCAACGTCAATTTTACCACTCAGACCACTGGAGATTTTGGGTTCCAGAGTAGTTGAAAGGAAGTCAAATTTATAACCTCCAAGAACATCTTTCCAGTAGTCGAGTTGAGGCTGCTTCTTTGTCGTAGAGATATAGTTGATGAAGTCCTTGAAAGGTGTCTGTTGTGGCAATGGAAGATTGTGGTTAAGAGCGACGAACTGGTCATCGAAGATGTACAAGAGCGATCCATCATACGACGCATGATCCAGCTTGATTACCAAGTCTCGTGTTCCATCTTCCGAATGCTCTAGCAGCATGTATCGAACGAAAGGCTTACCCGCTTCAAAGGTGGCTTCCCAATCGGCATCTAGGATTTGTTGTCTCTCTTCCTCGGAGCTGTACGACCGGTACGTCAGATTCAACACGGGATGCTTGAGAACGACTTGGATAGCAGTTAAGGGATTGTTTTCTTCCAGGTAGAGGTAGAGTGCTCGCAGGATTTGATTGTTCTTGGTCAACTTCGTGGTGAGGTATATCCAACGATCGAAGTCGAAACCAGCCGGTAGTCTTCGTACTGTATGAAGTTGCCAGAACTGGTCCTTCTTGATTCCCTGAGACAAGAATTCGATTTGGCCCGCGGTACAGGGATATATGTCTTCTACGTCTTTCTTGAAGATGTTCAGTTCGGAAAGTCGCGCGTAGACTTCCGATGGCGGTTCATAGACAATTGGTTCTGCCGAAAGGACTGATTCCATTTCTCCTTGAAAATTTTTTTTCAAGAATGGTGTCTGTTCTCGAAGTGATGGGTTGGAAAGAATTTCCGAGACTGTGATTTGGTATCCATGTCGTCGAGCTGTGCTAGTTAAATTGATGGCCGAGATTGAGTCACCCCCAATTCCGTGGAACGTGGAGTTTGCATGGATCTCCTCCAGTGGGACGTTTAAAGTGGATGCCCATAGATTTTGAAGTACACGCTCTGGCCCTGTACTGATTTCGACTACTTCAGCCTCACCCAAATACTCCTTCAGCAAGCTCTCATCCATATTTTCAACGAATGCAAGCAATTCCTTTTTGTTTGCTTTGCCAGAAACCGACAAGGGCATCTTTGATACCGGGAACCAAACGGTGGGTATCATATAAGAGGAGAGGGTTGTCAACTTCTCCGCAACCGCCTTCCAGTCCGGTGCTTCCTCTGGTGGAAGCAGCAAGCTTGTCTCATTAGCCGTTTGGCTCGTACTAGAACCCAGGCAAAATGCAACCAGTTGCTTCTTCTTCATGACGGTCCCTACGACTACCGCACATTGACTGAAGTCATTTGTTTGCATGATGACACTTTCGACCTCACCAAGCTCAATTCTGTACCCGTTCAACTTGATCTGATCATCTTTGCGGCCGAATAGCTCTATTTCGCCGTTGGGAAGCCATCTTGCAAGATCTCCAGTCTGATATATTCTGGTGCCGTCGGCTTGGGTATGGAACACCTTAGCCGTCGCCTCCGGACGATTAAGGTAACCCCGAGCAATTTGTGGTCCTCCTACACAAAGTTCTCCAACATCACCGTGTGGGATTTGCTCCATTGTTTCAGGGTCTAGAATCGCAGCAGTCACTGTCTTAAAAGCTCTTCCGATATTTCGCAAGTTGTGTTCAGGGGTCACCGTAATTCCAGTAACACAAATAGTTGCTTCAGTGGGACCGTAAAGACTGTAAACGGTCATTGCTCGTGCCCAAATATCTGGGATGAATGGGGGGACAGGCTCCCCACCGATGCAGAGTACTTTCAGGGTGGGGATTTCTTCTGGAGAAAGAAGGCTTGCCATTGTAGGCGTGATACTGGCTTCCGTTGCCTTCATAGAATTAATCAGGCTTCCTAGGTTGGCTACCATAGCGTCTTGTGGAGCCATACAGAGAGTTCCACCAACCGACAGAACGGCAAAGAAAGCGTGGAAGGACCCATCGAAAACGTAGTTCAACGCCCAAAGACATCGCCATGATGCGGTAACGTTCGTTGACTCAACAATTCCCTGGGTGGCTGCTGCAAGTCCCTCGTGTGGCAAAAGCGTACCCTTGGGCTTTCCAGTACTACCGCTGGTGTAGACGATATATACGAGTGATTCCGGAGTCACTTCTGGTGCTAAGCATCGCTGAATTGGTATGCTGTGCCACTGAACATCTTCGATCACAATAACTTCATAATCCACACCTTCAAAAAATTTGCTGTTAGCCTTGTCTGTAATGGAAATCTTGGCACCGACGTCTTCGATGATGCCTGAATTTCTCTCTCTAGGATTCTTCCCATCAAGGGTCACGAAAGCTCCTCCAGAAATCATGACTCCGAGCATTACGACCGCTGTGTTGATCGATTTGTCAAGCATGACTGGGACGACTTGTTCAGCACGAACTCCTTTCTTTCGCAGCAAAGTTGCCAATTGGTTTGCTTTGATAGACAAGCCTGCGTATGTTATACTGTTACCAGAAGCCTCTTGGATAGCGATGTTGGACGGATATACAACAGCCATTCTTTGGATTTCGACGTGGACCATTTCGTATGTAAGCACAGACTCCGGTGGTTCGAAAAAGCCTTTCCCAGATTCTTGAGCCACGCTCACCGTTATACCGGTGCTCGACAATTCATCATTTCGCTCCACGTTGACGTATGAATCTCCATCATCACTTGATGCGGAACTGGATGCAGGCGTAAATCTGTCGTTATCATCATTCTCAGAAGGTGACGCGGATGCGGTGCTCGAAATCCTTGAGATATCTTTGGTCTCATTATTCAACGGACAGTCAACGGCTGGAGGAGAGTTACGTTGTGCAGGCCCTTGGTGAGATGAGACTCCGAAGCTTTCCAAAACTCGAGCCACCGAATTCACCAAATTCTGCGATACAGATGATTGAAGTGTTGAGGATAAAACGACTTCGTTTAGTGATCCATTGTTGAGTTCAACCTTCACATTCTCATTTCGCTCGAGGCTAGCTTCTGGAAGTATAACTAGGCCACCAGCTTGTTGCGTTTGAGGGGCCTTGATCAAGAAGTTCACTGCTGTATCGAAAATATCCCTTGGTTGTTTGCTCGCCTTGAGAATGTTTCGCATACCATAGAGAGCGTGTCGAGTAACCTTCCAGAGTGTAGCCTGGACATGCGCAGCAATCGATTCTAAGGACAGTTCTCGATTGATAATTATTCGCAAAGGTGCCATTGTGAGTGCTGGTCCAGCCATTTGCATAATCCCTGAAACAGGTGCGTCTCTTCCAGAAAGTGTTATCCCAAAGATGATATCATCATTTGAGGAACTATCAGCGAGAACGATTGCCCAGGCAGTATAGAGAAGAACGGCGGGTGTAACCTTGAGCTTGGATGCTGTGCTCTTTAAGTCAACCTCAACCCTTGCGGTTACAGTATTCTCCGGCGCCATCCTAGACCCAAGCCTGCTAGGAATGGCACCAGCGAGATAGCTTTGCCAGAAATCGTGCATGGCCTCTTGATCCTGCCGATGAAGATACTGGACATATCTATTGAAGGGCGTTCGTTGAATCGGTTTTCCGCCTGTCAGAATAGATGTAATATCTTGGGGTATAAAGGCGTTGGACCAATAATCAAATAATGCATGGTGAACAGTGATCACAAGAATGTCTTCAGGTAAAGTTATTACTTTCCACCATAAACCCCCGAAAGCCATCGACTCCGGATCTTGCTTCAGATAAACCTTCAGGTTCTTGTTGACAACTTCCCAAGGGACATCTACTGATTTTTTTACGACTTGCAAGTAAGAATGGCCGTGTGCCACAAATGTTGTGCGGAGAAGAGGTTGGGTTTTTATCAAGGTTTGTAAAGCTTCTTTGACCGAGCTTACGCTATGTCCTTTGAAACTGTATGCTCGCCTGTAGATGAAGTCTACGCCACCCATGACCGCATTTGTGATCACACCCTCTTGAAATGGTGTAACGGGGAACACGTCTTCGATATCAGAGCTCTTGAGGCCGAGATCTTCAACATGGAAGTTTTCTTGCATTAATCCGAAAGGGCCGATACCGACATTACTTTCGAATTCCTCATGAGGTTTGACCTGGATAAGAGCGGCAACCTGAGCGAGAGAACCACCTAAGATGACATCTTCAACCCGAAGAGTTAAAGAGTATTCGGAATGTAGTTTGGAAGCAATCTGAACCGCTTCTAATGATGATCCACCCAGAGCTATAAAAGAGTCCTCAAGAAGGATATCAGACTCCTGGACGGGTAAGAACTCCGACCAAACCTTTCTCACTATCCTTTCGTTATCGTTGAGATCATCCTCATTCGCTTCGCCTCTTGATCCAGGGGGGAGAAGTCGCCCGTAAAGAGCCAACGACTCAACCTTCTTTCGAATAGCTGCAATATCGACTTTTTGGTTGAGGTTGAGGGGCAAGGAAGAGGCCGGAACCCAGAAGCTGGGAACCATATATAATGGCAGCTTATCACCAATGGCTGACCGGAGCTCGTCAACAATTGAATTCCAGTCGCTGCCAGCACGACTGACAATCATTGCAACGAGAACTGTCTTCTTTCCAACTACAGTTGAGACGACGGCAGATTGCTCCACTTCCTTGTGAGATTGAATGATCGCGTTTGGCTCTGCGGGATCAACCTTCTGGCCATTGATCTTGACTTGGTAATCTATTCTACCGATCATTTCAATTGATCCATCGGCATGACGAACAGCCAAATCGCCTGTACGGTACAATCTTCCACGACCAAATGGGTTCTTAATGAATCGCTTTTTCGTCTCCTCTGAATTGTTCAAATACTCTTTGGCCAGTTGAGATCCACCAAAGCAAAGCTCACCCGGAATGAGAAGTGGTGAGAGGTTGGTAGTTTCTGGTGTAAGGATATACGTAGTCGTTGTATCAAAAGCCTGTCCAAGGAAACGAGCTTGGGAAGCGTTCACCAGACGACGACGAGCATTGAGCTGCGTACATTCGCTAAGCCCATATGAGCTGAGAAGTTCGACTCGAAGTCCCCACATCTCGACTAAAGCAGGACTAGGCATCTCCCCTCCCAAAGCTAGTCGCCGAAGAGAAGGTGTAGTTTCTGGCGAGATCAGGAATGCTGTGGTGGATGTCATTTCAATGGAATTGATGTTCATCGAAGCTATCGTTTCGGCTGTGTGAACTGTCAAGTTCTTCTTGCTGGCCAAGCACAAGCAGCCGCCCGTGCACAAAGGGGCCCAGATGGACCTTTGCGCCGCTGAAAATACTGGATTGAAGAAAAGAAGCTGACGACGATCGTGAGACTTTGGGAAAGCCACCAGACCGTTGAACGCAGCATTGTGATCAAGCACCGCTGCCTTGGGCTTCCCTGTCGAGCCGGAGGTGAAGATTATATAGGCCGAATCGGTTGGCTCCTGGTCTAGAGCAAGGTCGGATCCATCATTATGCTTTGAGAGCTCGAGCAAATCTTCAATAGGAGTCTCGTTCTCAAAGAGACCAGCCGTGCTGTTGTCCACCAGGATATGGGTTGCCTCGACCGTTTTAATAATGAGACGGTTGCGGTCGGCGGGAGCCTCTGGATCCAAGATCACGTATGCTGCCCCCGCTTTAAGGATTGCAAGGAGAGTAAGTATCAGTTCAGAAGTCGTGCGCATTAGTACCGGTACAACTAAGCCTCTATGCTGTCGGATTTGGCGCGCGAGCTGATTCGCTCTCTTATTGAACGTGGAATACGAGAGCGGTTCATCAGATTCAAACTGAACTGCGCTCAAATCAGGCGTTAACCTTGCTTGCTGTTCAATTAGGTTGTGAAGAAGACCTCGTTGAGGCTTGAATGCTGCCTTCCCAGACTGGAGAATGAAGTCTGTTTCGCTCGGTAAAAACATTTGAATATCTGAAATGCGGCATTTTGGGTTTTCGACCATGTATTCCAAAGCTGCCACAAAATGCTTCATTAGTGCTTGAGCATCACATGCAGGGACGGATGAATTGTGTCGCAGGCTGAATTTCAGCTGTGTGGCAATAGAGATATTGAGAACCACTATCACTTGTAGTCAGTCTCGCGTCCTTGTTTTTTTTTTTTTCGGTTTTTCGGTTGAAGAGCAGCAACTTACAAGCAAAATCATCATCGTCAGTCATCACGTCGTAGCCATCATCGGTAAATCCGATTGAAACCTTTATTTGCGGTTGTTTGTAGTTGGCAGCCTCCAAAATTTGCTTATAGCCGATAAAAGCGTTGCAAGACGCCTCAGCTGTCACGTCCCTGACATGACCAATCCAAGCAAGGGTATCTGTATTGTCTGGTATGGACAACATCAGTGGAAACTTTTGGTCAACCAGTCCGATCACCGATTCATGCTTGAAGAACGTTCTATCTCGACTCTCAACTACAAAGCATGCGTTCCGTTGACCATTGAGCCTATGCCTATCGGCAACGATAGCCCATGCAGCGTATAACAAGTCATGGGCCCGCATATCGAAAGTTTCCATGAACTCCAACATTTCGCCGAGTAGTTCATCGCATGCAGTGACTACTGTCTCAACTCTGGGAGACTGGTGCACCTGAGGAAATGAATAGAGTGATGATGGCTCCTCACCCTCAGGGAATAGCTTTTTCCAATAATTTTGGGCTCCTTGTATGTCTTTCGTGGAGATGTGCTTAACATAAGCGGCCATTGACTGATTTGGCTCTAAAGGATATCCATTGAAGCAGAGAAAAAATTTCCTTTGAAGTAAAGCCAGTGAGGTTTTGTCAATCAGGGCTGGGTGTATGTATAGCACGACAACGGTTTCGCCATCCTCGGCCACTACTTCAAGCAGCCCGCCCTCACGGGAATGTGGCCTAGTAGAAAGGTATTTGATGGGATTTGCGGCTGGATGGATTACCTGAGAGTAAACACCGTCTTCAGAGGTCTGGATTCGAGTACGCAACACCGGAGTATTCCGAGCTATGGTCTGCCAAGTGGAGGCTATTCTCTCGATCGTTTGATTAGAAGTATCTGGTATCTTAAGTAGGACAATTGAGGTAACTGCATCCTGATTTTCCCTGCAAATGGCTTCTTGTTGTGCTAATAAATGGACGTTCTCATTGAAGGCGAATTTAGATTTAATGTCAGAGACTTTATCTTGAAGTGCTTTCCGTCCCAGTTTGGATGTTTTTGTTCGAAAAGAAGAGGTTATCGAAACTGGTTCTTGGCAGGTCGGTTCATCAATGAAAGGGGCCATGACGGATTTAGCACCAATTACGAGCACTCTGTCAAAGAGAACCGCGACAGAACCATAAAAGACAGGGGTAAAGAAAGAGGAGCTCTGAAAATGAGAGGGTTGAATAAAAGATATCAACTACAGAAATGATTCAAAGTAAAGATCGGGCTCTGGCCAATATCTAGGAATCTCCGCACACTCTCCCTTTTAAAGATACCCTAAATTTTCTCTAAGCAGTCCCAATTTCCAGCTCACTCCGTGCTCAACCGTGATTCCGGTATCAGGTCTAGGTGTAATGATCTTACAGAGCTACCACCTTCCGTCCGCTAACGTTTGAAAGTTTACCATGTTGGAACTTGGATATCAACAGAGAAAACATGGTTTCTCCCTTCTGTGCACAGATCGCAAGCTGTTTGCTGAACTCCTGTTGTCGCCTTAGCGGTTCCATGACAATACGAACTTCGTAAGTATTGATCTCCAAGATACTACTCACAAGCAGTGATGCCCATGAGCTGGAAGTTAGTCGGTTGGACCGGATTTCGGCACCCGTTTCGAATGGTTTCAAAATGACCGAACTGGGATGGATATGGATTCAACTACCAGAAAATGCAGTCAGATCCATTTGAACTTCCTCCCCGGAAATCCCTCTCCTCTCTCCCCTCCCCTCTCGCCTTTTTGCCCCTTTTTACTATGACCCGTCGGATGTACCCGAATAAGCAGCAGATGCCTAGCCCGTGCGTAACCCGTGCGGTGCGGCGTAGCCGTGTTATTGAGTATATTCACGCCTATTACTAATCATTTACATAATAATAGTGGATTCGTTGTATCGGACCGGACTCGGATTAGATCCGCCATTGGATCTTACCTTGCTTTAGATTCGACGCTCAATCTGGCTCAGTCAACACTGACATCATTGCCGCTCACTGTGCAATTGTTGGGACTCTCTCCGGCTGATTTGCTGAGAGGCTTATCCGATACTCGAGACATTGCTTCAACGAGATCTCATCACTTTCACGTAATGTTAGAACCCAGGAGCCCGGGTGAAGGTAAGATCGGGCTGAACGAGGAGATTTCGCCTCATCGCTCGATACGATGGACCGAATGGACACACTCGGTTAGCAATACCAGATTCTACATTACAAAGGCCGCTTGTACTGATTGAGTTCTCCTCGTTGAGCTCTCTTACGGACGATCATAGACCCACGAGCTCCTCAGTACTCGACAACTCCCTTTTAAAAAAAATAAAAATTTAGAACAGACAGTTCACGGGCTGCTCTCTGTAGGAATGAGAGAGTCTACTAAACCTACCTAACGGGTCAAGACGTGGACACACTGTCGATGAAAAGTAGTAAAGATAGACTAATTTACTTGCCTTAGGGATCGCTTCTTATCGGCTATAGCAATTTGGTCATCAGCGTAGAGAATGATCTGCAAGCTGACATCTAGTTATGAATTGCCGGTAAAGTCAAGACCCTCCCTTGTCTTGGATGTAGGCAATTAGATTAATAGAACAATAATATCAGAGCTTCGGAGTTTGGCTAGTCAAAACCCATACCCAGGCAGGAGAGGCGAAAGCGTAAATGCCACCGTAACTCCCCTTTGTGAAA
This sequence comes from Patellaria atrata CBS 101060, assembly GCA_010093705.1. NCBI lineage: Eukaryota > Fungi > Ascomycota > Dothideomycetes > Patellariales > Patellariaceae > Patellaria > Patellaria atrata. The sequence continues at coordinate 571,955 of MU006103.1, forward strand.
CAAGAAAAATAACCATGCATGGGTGAAGATACTACAGATGATTCTGTCCTACAGTGGCTAATTGATCGACTGTATAGCATGACAGCTAGCTGGATTCTACCATCTCGCATATCGTGGCTTGACCTTCCTAATTGCGGACTCACTGCAGGGTAGCTGCAGGATCACTGTACGGGGTTACCTATCTACGTAGAGAACCCTAGCCGAGCGGCCGTGCCTATACCTCAGAATAGAACGTTCTAGTAGTACTCGCTCTGATCTTTTTACAGCATAGGGGCCGTTACTGGGCCTCTGGACAGTAGCAGGGTTTGCCATATCTCTAATCTTTCTCGGACAGGTCAAGCGGCGTGAATGATATATCGCGTGACAAGCTTTTCTTTCCTTCGTATCAGTAATAGAGTCGAGCCCTTCCAAATTACTACGAAATGTAATATCTTCTTGACTGTCTCAAGCTCCCACCCTCCCGCATATAAGAACTTAAAATCCTTTGATTCAGGCCCTTTCTAAGGAAAATCTCACTATAATTCTATTTCCGATCAGTTATTCCTCTTTGCAGTTATCATGAGTTCAATTATTCAAATTGGAAAAAAAGTTACCAGCCCTCTTGGTTTCCAGAAAGGGTACAATGTCATCCTTTGTAAGTGAGAAGTACTCGACGCTTTCCTCAAGACATGCTGACTCCGTAGTCATTATTTTTGGAGGAGCGCTGATGGGGTTTGCCCTGGCCCGATTCCAGTTCCTGTCTTTCAAGGGTGTTTTTTGCAAACCTCTCTCGACCCTAGGGGCTGCTCCAGGAGAATGTTACTGGTATAAGCAAGATCTCTACAAAGCCGGAATTCTACTCCATCTCGGTTGCATGCTCCCAGCTTCCTTTCTGGCCGCCTTCCAGTTCGTTCCATCCATTAGACACCACCTCTTGATTTTCCACCGTATGAATGGATACATCATCATTCTTTTAACATTGGTCGGTAACGCTGGTGCTATCATTATCGCACGCCATGTCTTTGGGGGTACTGTTGCTACTCAAACTCTTGTTGGCACTTTATTTCTCATGTCAACATTTGGCATCCTAAACGCCTACTACAACATCAAATGTCTCCAAATAGACCAACACCGCGCATGGATGCTGCGCACATTTGCTTGGATGGGATCTATTATTACCGCTCGTGTAATCCTTATTACTATGATCCATGCCATCAGTTCCCTTCCCGCGGGCTACAACTTCTACGATAACCGCTCCTGTGATGAACTGATCTCCATCGCCGGTCCCGATCCCGTTTACGCTTTCTATCCCGAGTGCGTACCCGGATTCTCAAACAGCACAACTGCTGGCCGTGTTATCCTTCGTGCAACATGGAATTCCGACAATCCGTTCGAAAAAGTAGCAGTGGCTGGTCTGAGTTTCCCCGCTACCGTATGGCTTTCCCTCGCTCTCCATGTTCTCGGCATCGAGTTGTACCTTGCTTTCACGCCGAGGGAGGGGCAGAGGCTTCGCCAAATCTCCTACGAGAGACAACTTGCGCGCGGCATGAAGAATCCTGGAAGCGCAGGTCTCGTCCCCGAGAAGTTCGCGGATGCGGATCCTTGGGTTCCCAAACTCGAAGATAGAGAGATTCAAAAAAATAAAGAATCTTCCTCAAGATCGAGTGGAGATGACTTTGCGAACATTGAGAGGAGTATTACTGATTCTGTTAGGATTTATGCTACAGCTTAACTAAAGAAATCGAGTTGGGTGTTTGGGAAACCTGGTAAGCTTAACTGGGCAATGCAATCGTTTACAAGTGTCAAGTGTGTTTTTCGTCTCGATCCATTTTGTACTACTGGACAGGTGTATTTGCGTCCGTATGGACTGGGTTGTTTGTGCTTCATACCCGACCGTTCGCAATGAAGCGAAAACCAACTGAAGCTGGAATGGAAGGGGACATGACGGGAGGTAGTCAAAGCTCAGAGCTTTTCATTTCCCGGATCTGTGCTCAATAAGGTTAATTAACCTTTTTGAACTAGAACAAACGCTAGCTATCTTCGGCTTAGGTAGAGAATTAAGATCTAATGCAAAACCGATACGGTCTAGTATAGAAACATTGACATCATGCAGTAAGAGCCTTATTTATACTACCTCGCAGAGCACAACTGATCTTTAACACTCACTTGAACCTTTTCTCGGACATCTCAGTAAAAGTTCTGATTGATGTGGTGTGCTATTTATTGAACTGATAATTTGCCGAATAGGTAGACTTTATCGGATTTTGCAGGATTGCAATTCCTACGGATACCCATTTGGCGAACATCCAGAGACCGGCCAGTGGGATAGTAAGAGAAGCTCGCGGGAAACGTGACAGAGAGGGCTTCTAGCCCTATGGAATGGAATCACCTCACGCCCTGTCATATTTGGTAGTTACAGTAACAAGGCCAATCGCATCCATCCACTTGCGACCTCCGACCTCCGAGCCCCCGAAGACCGCTCCGGTTACACGAGAGAATCCTTTCGACTATAGCCGTGCTGCCGTATCTTTTGTTTCCTACACCCGCTTGAGAAGAGGGCATCATGATCTTTTCGCAATAACTGAGCGGTGAATAAGCCGCCTAGATAGTGCAAGATGGAGTTTTCCATACGAGGAAATAAGAACGGACGAGACACGATTTCTACATCATCACATTGCGGTGTAGCTTACGATTGCAATATGACAAAGAATACGGGAATATTCTAACCGGATGCTCATGATTTCACGCAGTTCACAGGTTGAAGGTTAGAAGTGCGAATTCCTTCCCCATTAGAAAACAGGTGGGTTGTGTATCTCATCAGGGCGAACTTCCCCATCAAATTCCGTTTCTTAGCTTCAGTTCGTTAAAGATCTTCTTTGCAATTATTAGTCTTCAATTCTATTTTCCAGCCTCCTTCTCTTTACTCAAGATCATTTTCATCTTGCTATCCTAGAAAAAATTGTTGCACTACAGTCAATCGTCATGTCCACCGTCGCAAACCCAAAAAACCCTCCAGTCTTTGTGGGAATTGCCGCCCCTCCCCCTGCTGGCAAACAAGCTATTGCTTGCCTCGACCCCAACAACTGTCCTGCCACTCATGAGGCTTGTGGTAAAGTCCTGAACTTTTTCCCCTTTCGCCGCAACATCTTCGAGTTACTCGCACGCTCTTCCGGATCATTTCCTCACCTCATGCGAACACTTGGCTCAATCTTCAATGGGGCCGAGCGAACAATCCCACTTCTTGACTGGCAGCTCATTGTTTTGCGGGTCGCAGGAAGTTTGGACGCGGCATATGAGTTCGACGTTAACGAGCCCGTTGCGAGAGTCTACGAAATGGGTGATGATAAGATCCAAGCGTTGAAGGACGGACTTAACACCGAGGACATTCTCAAGATGGGAATCTGGAGTGAGAGACAGCAATGTATCATTACGCTTGTGGATGAGAGTTTGGCGACATATACCAATAAGGAGAGTACAATCGAGTGGGCGAAGAAATTGATGACTGAGGATGAGGTCGTTGAGTGCTTTATCGTGCTAGGATTGTACGCAATGATCGCTAGAATCACCAGAGGGTTGAGAGTTCAGATAGATCCGGAGATTCCTGGTTTGGACGGATTTATCAGAAAGGGGGTCACGAAGAATGCTAGGGATCCTTAAGTGGTTGACAACTTAACTCCTTGATGCGAGAATAATGGAAACCTATGTCGCTATTTTATCTCAATTGGTTTTTTATGGCCCTCGTGATATCTAGCGCGTGTAACGTCAAATTATATTCAAAGTGTATTGGCATTACCTTTGCGTCTAGGTGTTCGACTTTTAATTCATACGTGTTAAACCATTTTTGTTTATGCTCGGAGAAGATAGAGACCGTACATAAAATCAAAAATGAAACCCTTGACATTATACGCCTATTCAAAGATGAGAATAGACTTTGTACTATTTCTTTCCATCTTCACAGCATCCGCCACCGCTTCAATCAAGTTCTCCGAATCCTCTACATTCCATTTGATCTCCCTATGCCTAGGTAACCTCAATTGTCTTGCCTCAAAAAGATCCACGAACCATGCTAACAGGTCAGCCAGTTCCTTCTCACTCCTTTGCGCCGCCTGTGCCGTAGTTCTAAAACTCCTAAATACACCGGCTTTCCAAAAGATATCTCTATGCGTCAACTGAATCGCACTATCTGGGCCTCCCCCACCAAACTGTCCATAATTAACGAAAACAGCTCCGTTGCTCATCGCACTCGCAATCTGGCGTGCCGAGCTTCCCCACACCGAGTCGAGCGCCAGAACAATTTTCCTCCCATCCGCAACCTCAGCGGGGATGAACTCCTTCTCTTCCAGAACCACATCCATGAACGCCGTGAGCGCCACCTTAGCCTCTCGACCTGCCGCCTCATCCGGCCTATCGCGAATGATACTCACAGTCCTCGCGCCCTTCAGTCTCGCAAACTGTGCGACCGTCTGGGCGATGGCCGACGAGCCCGCATTCTGAACGACCCAATCTCCCTTCTCAAGCGCTTTCATATCCTCGACTAGGAAATACGCCGGGAGAACCACGGTCTTCAGGATAGAGGCGAAGAGGACGTTCGTGCCGCTTTTGACCTTGACGACGTCGCTTGCTTCGACCAAGGCATGCGTGCGCCATGTGCCGAGTCCGTAAGATTTGGGGATCACTAGGTTCCCTTCTTTCAGCTCCGTCACTGAACTTCCGACTTTGAGGACGCGGGCGACGCCGTCGAAGCCTGGGATTGGGGAGGCATTGAGGGTGTGCCGGGGTTTGATTGGGTACCGACCTGCGAGGACGTGAATGTCGAGAGGGTTTATGGGCGCAGCGAGGAGTTTGAGGAGGACTTGGGTTGAGGAGGGGTCTACAAGGGGGAAAGTTTGGAGGGTTAGGGATTCGTTCAGGGAGGTTGAGTCGGTAAGGGGGTGGTTGATGGTTAGAGTTTGTCCTGCTATTGGGTTGCGGGGCATTTTTGGTTCTATTGAAAGTGGAAGATGGGAAAGGGGAATGCAAGTTGCAATTTGGAGTTTTGGAAGATGCTACTTGAACTTCTAAAGGGCGAGAGAGTTACCCACTATAGACTGATTCTCGCATTAATTCAGCATCAAAATAGGTAGCACGTGGGAGACACCAGGGTTGTCTTACAGCAAAACGTTGCTAAGCTGACCCGCGTCGTCGGGGTATGGCACTATCTAGCGCCTTTAATCCTAGACCTTCTTTAGCGTAATGATCTCTCGGTTTCCGATAACGGGGCATACTCTTACTCGATCTGGCCAAGTTCCAGATAAGGTAGGTTTTAATGCAAACTTAAAATTTATGGTTACACGGGACGGTCCGTACCTGGTACGGAGTTTACAGGGTGCTTGTCGATCATGCGCCACGCTACTTGCACCAAAGGGAGCACGGGCGAACGCTGAGGGTAGGGTTCATGCGAATGCGCCCAAGAGAGGTCCATGTTCTCGGTTTCGGTTTCGGCACTCCTCATGCTTAGTTCTATTGCCGCTTGAAAAAAAAACTTTGTTACCAGGTTTTGATTGCCCCTATCTTTTGCCTTGGAAGCGGTCTGCGAATATCGCTTTATTGATCGAATTTGCGATATCCTGCTCTTCCTATCCGTTCTTTTTTGTCCGTGTACGCCCCAAGGATTTTTGCTATTACGGCGTTTGCTAATCCAAGTTTAATTGTACTTTATGGTTGGCTATCACGCTGCTCTCCCTGTGGCGTTTAACACACCGCTACACCCGGCTAAGTTTAGCTGAGGCCTCCTGTGGTTACAACTACCTGTTAAGGAGATGAGGATTCACTTTCTGTGTTCGAATCGTTCATGTGGCTCCCTGATTTCTAAGATGGCAAATCAGGGGTTTCGCGTTGGGTTATTGATTGGGAATGAAATTAGAGAGAGCGTTTAAGGTCAAGATGTAAGGAAGTAGAAAGAAGAAAGTAACCCAAAAGTTTTGTTCATCGCCGCTAGTTATCATATAGTCACTTGGAAACGACATTTTCTGAACTCTAACGCGAACCCATCGCAATCGACTTGACCATGAGTTCTTTGACAGAGAAACAGGTTTCTATTAACGAGCAATCGTCTCTAAACAATAGTTCTAGTGAGATTGAGAGTCAGCCTGCATCTCAAGGTGATGAAAAGGTCCATGCACCTTTCAAGAGAAAGACAAGAGGGATCACTTGGATTCTAGTTGTGGTCGCCATTCTCTCCAGTATCTTCCTCTACGCATTAGACAACACTATCGTCGCAGATGTCGTTCCCTCCATAACTCAGTCACTGGGTAGCAGCGAACTACTTCCATGGCTTTCAGTCGGGTAAGCTTCATCACTCAAATGTAAAGATCACATTCTTCAAGGACTGACAATTCTTCCAGCTTCATGATTGGTGGTGTTGGTGTTGCACTTCCGTTTGGTAAGATTTTCGGCTTGTATAACGTGAAATGGTTATACATCTTCTCCTTGACGCTTTTTATGGTGGGCTCTGCACTTTGCGGTGCAGCACCCAACATGAACGCCATGATTGTGGGTCGTGTCATTGCTGGAGTTGGAGGAAATGGAATGTATCTCGGAGTCATTACATTGCTCTCTGTCAACACCGAAGAGAAAGAAAGACCAATGTATCTTGCCTTGGTGTAAGTTTTGTTCCATTTCGCCCTTGGTGTCAATATACAAAATACTGATATACTCATGCGAGAGCAGTGGTCTTGTTTTTGGCGTTGGGACATGCGTTGGCCCACTTATTGGAGGAGCCTTTGCTGAATCTCCCGTCGGATGGCCCTTTGCGTTCTACCTGAATTTGATTATCGGCGGACTGTTCGCCCCTGTCTACCTCTTCATGCTTCCAACCTTTGATCCTCGCCCTGGAGTCCCCTATACTGAACGGTCTCGCGAAATTGACTACGTCGGTACAGTTCTCAGCATCGGAATGATCGTCTTTACCGTCATCGGTATAAATTTCGGAGGTGCAATCTATGCTTGGAAAAGTGCAACTGTTATCGTCATGCTGGTTCTTGGCGTGTTATCATGCATTGCTTTCTTCGCGCAGCAGGGATTTGCCTTCTTGACCACGAAAGATCATAGAGTCTTCCCTATGCAATTCCTCAGACGTCCAGAGTACATCCTACTCTTTTGTCTCACGTCTGCAGCCAATGCTGCTGGCTTCTGCGTCATCTATTACATCCCCTTATACTTCCAATTTGCCAAAGGGGAGGCTCCAGTTGCCGCCGCAGTCAAGATCTTACCCCTGATCGTCTTCATCAGCGCAACGATTCTAGTGAACGGTGCTTTGATGGGCAAATTCGGATACTACAAGCCATGGTATGTTGTCGGTACGGCCTTAATGCTAATCGGCGGCGTCCTTATCTGTAAGACCATATATCCATCCCATACAGCCCAATTCCTCCAAACTGATAAGATATAGCCCGCGTCAATACCTCCACCTCCACCGCCTATGTGTACGGCATGGAAGTTATCCTTGGTCTCGGCGTCGGATCCCACATCCAGTCAGGCTTCGCCGTCATCCAATCCATAACCGAACCAGCCGTCATGGCCTATGCAATTACATTCATGATGGTAGCCCAACTCCTCGGCATCGCGATGGGTCTCTCAGTCTCCGGGGCTGTTTTCGTCAACGTCGCCATCTCGAAGCTGCAAGTGGCTTTACCTCGCGTTCCGCGCAAGACGTTGTTGGCGTTTATTTCCGGGGCACGGTCGGAGCTTTTTGACACGCTTACGGTGGAGGAGAAAGCGGGCACTGTTCATGCTTTGGTGGAGACTATTCAAAAGGTTTTCGTCTGTGTGTATGCTGCGGCTGCGTTTGGATTCGTGCTTTCTTTATTCCTAAGGGTAAGTCGAGGTGGTGAACTGCTGGGATTCCTAGCTAACTCATCTTTTAGCGCCAGAAGGTTGCCAGTCAAATTTCGGCATGAAGAGGAAACGGTACGAATCGATTAAATGAGTGAGCGCTAGACTTGAACCGCGGGGCTTTAACGCTTTTGTCGCTCTGTAGGACACAAGATGGTGCTTGAGCTATAGACTTGCTGGGTATGTCTTTCGCATCGCTTGCAATGGTTTGCAGTTATACGAATATGAAGATAGAATTTAGATTGATGTAATATTGGCCGTAACAAATCCTGTTGAGCACTCTGTGTTGTCGAGTCTAATATTCTGTTAATCATTACTTTCCTGGAATCTATTGGAAAGAATACTACACACATCGAGAAATAGAATAGCTATGCGAATCTATCTTCTCGACCTCGGAATAAGATTTGTAAGAAGAGGTTGCATCACACAGCGCACTGGGAGTTCCTTGGTACTTGGACGAAGCAAAATCAAGCTGTGCAGTAATACAGTTTATTTCAAAATAAACATATAAACTGATAGTGACATTTTAGAACATTCGCAAAAGAGGAGAAAAGTTCAAATGAGAGTGAACGATGTTTAAGGAAGCGAGCCACTGGTCATCCAGTAAGTAACATAATTGAACCCTTGCGCATCAAGGTACGGGCTAAGATTAATCATCTTGCCTCCGGCAATTGCTGTAAATTCGAGGTTATCGCTACTACTGCGTTTCAAAGTTGATAGTGAGAGCGTTGGGTTAGAGTTAACGGTCGAACTACCATAGTTTCCAACTATGACAACTGGACCATATGCTACTGCTGTAAGGGATTTGTTATCGTTGGTCGGGAGTAAACGGAAGTTCATGGGTAACTGCACGGTGACTGTGTCTCCCGAAGTCCAAGAGCGTGAGATGCTTGCATATGACCCCGAGGTAGTGATTACGCCCGAATCTTGGCCATTGATTGATATTTTTGCCCCTGATGTCCATGACGGAATACGGATGTGCATATTCCAATCACCGGTCCCGTTGACCTTCAACGTGGTGGTGTCGCTGTTTGGAAATGTTGTGGTTTGCGTTAAGGTAACTGAACGTTGCGACCAGTCCAACATTGAAGGTGTGAAAAGATTGACATACACGGATGATTCGTCGTGAAAGTAAATCGAATCCATGAGTTTGGTGTTTGTCTCGATACCAGTGCCCTGGCAACACCAGAAAGAGTTGTAATCAGTGCTATATGTGCCTCCACCCCATGCAGGACCAACACCGCGCCGTGCTCCTGGTTGAAGTGAGTGGAAATAAGTGACATGTCCGTGATGATCAGCTGGGTTCTGCTGCCCGATCATTTGGTTGGTGATGACACGCTCGTAATAGTCGAAGTATGTGGTGCTGGATGGATCCATGACCCAGAGCTCACGAGTGAGTTTGAGCATGTTGTATGAGTTGCAAGATTCAGCCGTGTCTTTGTTGAGGTAGTTTGCAATGGCATTAGGGGCACGAAAGTGCTCAGCCTGGCTATTTCCTCCAATTGCATATGTGTGCGCGGTGGTAGTGATCTCCCAAGCGTTTTTAGCAATGTTTTGGTAGGTAGTGTTGCCGGTTGCTTTGAATGCTCTTGCAGCGCCGATCCACTTGGGCACCTGTGTATTTGCATGCAGACCGTTCAGTTGGTCTCGTCCGTTTGCTAGGGGATCAAGCACAGCTGAGTGGTGGAACCTTTGCGCCACTGTGAGCCAGCGCTCATCACCGGTTTGGAAGTAGATATCTGATAGGACTTCGCTCATACCTCCAAACTCCGTTCCTAAGATCTTTTGCATCTGCTGGTTGTTGAATTTGCTAGTCCGGCCATCCACCCAACCGGCCATAGCTAGAAGTACCGTTTTCGCGTTTGTATCCCCGATATTGCGCCATACATTGAGCAAACCTGCCATGGTCTTGTGGATTGCGTAATATGGAACGTTGCTGTTGCTCAACCTACCCTGTTCGAGAGCTGTGATATCGGATTCTGGAAATCCAGAGAGGTAACCGGTGGAAAATCCGGCTGCAGGGTTGTTGGCCTGGCATTTGAGCAATTCTGCAGTGAAAGCCGTGGCTCGGTCGCGGCAAATCGTGTCGCGAAGCTGCGCGTAACACTGTGCCCAAGCTGTAAGAAAATGTCCTTGGAAGTGACTGCGGAATGGGAAGTCGGGGGCATCCCAACCGCCATTTGCTTGAGCTCCATTAGTGGATAGTCTATGGTTCGAGCGGAAGACGTAGAGAAGACGATTGATATCGACGAATTTCAGGTACGCTAACGTGCGGTCCTGGTTCTGTTGCCAACGACCACTGTTCAGTATCACCTGGCTAATGTCGAATGGGTAGGCCTTGATTCCAGAATCCTCTTTGACAGGCGGTACAATCTGACCAATTACGGGTTGAAGTAAAAGAAAGAGACTAGAAACCAGTACTATGATGCCTTTATGGATGCAAAACATCATATGAAGAAGTGGAGGTATGTAAATCTTGTTGGAAAGAATTGAAATATAACCTACAAGTCTTTATGGTTATGTATACTTCATCTAATCCACAATTTCATTGTTGATCAACGATCGCTCACTTTTTCCTAATGATTTGAACTCAAGATCTCTTGATGGAGAAATAATGTCCTAGACCGTGCAGTTATTCATCCTGGGTCCATCTGAGCTTTTTCTTTTGGACTCGCATTTCTGTCTCGTCCTGCAGTAACTGGTGACGTTACACAGTGTACCGAAAACTGATTTCCTCGATGTGTTTCCCCATCTGGACATTGTATTCGAATTGGTTCCGTATAAGTGGAAAACATAGATTAATTCACTACCTGGCTCTATATTAGCGCGCTGCATTTGATTGGTGGAGAACATATTTACGGTCAGCAATGAAAACAATTGCGGGGTCGAAAATAGCTGGATCCCCACTAGAGAATAAATACAGAGAACATTGAAACTGATTATAGTGATAGATCCTATACGATGTATTATCAACCAGGGGAAACGATAAAACAGCGACAAACTGGACAATTCAATTTCATGAGACAAAGCGGTTGGTGGAGAGAATTGATAATAAAATACGGAGATTTTTATCGCATAAGCAACGTGAGAATTTTTAGATCTAGTAATATTAATCGTATAAAGAGTTATCATAGAATAAAAACTGCTTTACCGTCATACTAGAAAGGATTTTCAGTACTCTGAGAAAAAAAGTTTCAGTTCAAAAGATTAACGTTCTTCCTATTAGGACTGGATCATATATAAACAAGAGATCTTTTTTCTACTTTTCATTATGAACAGGTAGGGTTTAGTGAGAACATAATTATGGGTATACAAATATGACAGAATAAAAAGGATTTCGCCACCTAGCTTTACTTACTATCATTCTCATTCATAGAACCTTCTCCACATTCAAAGCTATCTCTATGATCCTACAAAAGTACCCTGGGTGACGGACGACTAGAATACATTGGAGGAGGTAGTGTGGCGATACCTTAACCCGCTGATAGTGACTTTAAGGGACTCTTACCTGTTGATGGAATCCTCCATATCATACTCAAATTGCATCTTAAACTTCATCCATCTCTTCTACGCGTATACACTAACGCTTTATCATCAGTAATATTTCGTCGGAAGTTCTGCAATCGACCTTGAATTCTCGTATTCTTTCTCTCCACCATTAGTGGTAGATACCAGCTGCATTTAACTTCCCGTTATGTTTCCAATGCCACGGCTGATTTATCAATATCAGAATCCTACTCTTCCCCTCGAGATCCTGTGAGTAGCGGACTAACCTAAAGGCTCAAGCCGGAGCGGACTGGGCGCAAGCATACAGCCAGCTATTCATCTAGGACTTTCTCTTGATCGATACTGAATTGGCTGATTCTGAAATAAGACCTTGGACGTGATCAGACGGATACGCTAACGACCGTAGAAAATCGGCCCGTGTGCTGTATAAAGCAAGGTTCAGCATGTTACTCTACTCGAATTCCAGGTACGAGTTCTTCTAGTTCACTGTGGAGTTGAATTTTTCTCAGGCTAATATCGGCTAATTCGGACTCTTAGGAATACCTCCCCTGTTGCATCGGTCGTACCCGACAATTATGGAACTTCCTATACCCGAAAGCTCCGATCGGCGATTGGTCGCCCCGATTGGGTCACAGAAATATCTGACCCACCGAATAAAAGTATTTGTCATATCCTGAGGTAGTATTGGAGCGATGGAATAGAAAATACACTACGATGGATGTAAGTTTATTGTCTTTCACTAAAAATGGCGGAGACATGACTACCTCTGCATTCTCTTCTGGTCGTTCTATAAAGCCCTTATAAGGTCTTCTCGCAGTATCTCTTTTCCGTTGAGCTTCTAATACCACATATGAGCTCTTCTAGGAAGCCTCAATAGCAATGAAATACTTATTCAGTGTACCACTCAGAGCGCTCTTGAGTGCATGCATCGTGCAAGGTGCACCCAGCGTCAGACGAGTTGGATTTTCCGCGGAATGCAGCAGTATCAGGCTTGACGGCCCATGGTTAGCTGCGCTATGTCCTAAACGAAACGGACCTTCAATCGAAAGTACTGTATACCTGGGCTTCCAAATTGGAAACCGAGAGGGAAATCTAGAGGTAAGCTATTATCCCAGAACTCACCACACTTTGCTAATAACGCTCCCAAACATACAGTGGGGTATTAAGTAAGCATTTAAACGCGCCCTAACCACTTCAAAAGAGCTCACATGCTCAGTGGATCATTCCAAGGATCTTGTAAGGACTGCACCCTTCTCAACAGGGGGTCAGTTCTTCAGTGTACTTGTCAAACTGGTGGCAGACCCACCAGAACCACAAGCATCAACCTAGGTTCGTAGGCCATACCCCTCTATTTTCAGGAGAGGCCCACTCCAACGACGAACTGTACCCCCTTGCTAAACTGTTGTAGAGGAGCACATTTCCAATCATAATGGACATTTACTCTCGGACCTCGCAGGTCCACCAACGGTCCCCGTAGACAAGAGTTTCAAATATCCGGGCTACGTTGAGTACAGTGTCCAGCCCAGCTCTGGAAATACGTGTGGACCCGGATTCAGCTTGTCTGCCGATAGACCGTACGTTTGTTTCTCGTTTGAAATTGCGACCAGCTACTGGCTGGAGTGGGAAACTGCCAGGTTCTTGAGGGGAAACCCTGGTTATGAGGTTCTGGCGTACGAGAGTAAAGATTGCATTGGGTCTCCTATAGGAAGAATTGGTGTACAAGGTGCTGCATCATGCACAACCTTTTCCGGGAAGGCGAAGGGTTTATCAATCCTTCCTCTGTGGAACTGGAGCTAGGTAGTGTGAATTGAAGCGAACGATGAATGTCCCGGTCTGGTCACACTGTCGACAAAGGGTAGCGCAACAAATCGTCATTTTAAATCTTCCATTGAAATATCATATCAAACAAATCCGACTCTTTATTCCTCGATACATCCTTGGATTTCTCGCCTGAATGATTTCTTGAAATCGTTTCCTCACTGGAACAACCATTTGAAGGCAGCTCTTGTTCTTGGAAGGGTTCAACGTGGCACGCGATATGATAATTGTAGGAGTCAGTAGAACTCGGTCAGTCGTGGTTGTTCAAGTCCTTGCTAAATTAGAGAGTGTAGTAGTACGGTAGGAGTTGGGGATGAGGTGTTGTAAATTTCGTGAGTAGGTAGAACTCGCTCGGTGAAGTTCTAGTTTTAGTTCTAGCCATATTCGGCATGGTCTTGCCTTATACGCTTCATTACTTAGGTAACTCAGTTCTAATGTCGTGGACATCAACCTTAACTCAACATTCATCATCTTCAGAATGTAAAGCAACAAATAGGCATCAAATACCGAAAAAGTATATCAACGCCCACCATCAAGTCTCAAAGATCAATAATTCCGAAAGTCACCCTCAAAGACCAGCATGAGGCCATAGATTTCTCGAATTATCGCGCTCTTCAAGGATATCCAGACCTTGCACTGCTAGCTGAAGGCCATCTCCTGGATAAGAATGCGGATATACGAGCTGTTGTCGGTATTGACATTGAACCCGACAAGAAGCATCTGCGCGTGGACAATTCGCGCAAAGCAACGTTGTCGGAGTGGCGAGCTTGTGCAGTTCAAACCGACAAAGGATATGAGTTTCAAGTGGAAACTCTATCACTCAATGGAAACCTGCATCTCCGCCTAATTGTCTTTTCCAACAAAGAACTAGCGCAGACGACTAGAAATGATGGTCCAGAAGTGATCGTCTCTGCTAGATAGACTTCTCACTTCTTACCGCAGCAGAATTTAAGGCGCAGAATTCGGAATCACTTAACGAGGATCAAATTACCCCTGGGGTCAAGAGGGAGAATCGCGAACGAACGTTGCAGAAGATTTTCCCTCTTGAGAATGAACGAAAGAAGAGTAGAGCCGAGAAGAAAGTATTGAAACGTAGGTCGGATGATGATTCAACTTACAAGAACTAGACCATCTCATGGGAAGATTGGTTTGTCAGTGAAATATTACAATTCTGACCTCAAATTTGTGTGTCAAAATATGCTCTAGTACCGATCGCTGAACTATGACAGGATATTCGTTTTAGATTTTTTTTAAAATTTTATTCAGTGTATTGTTTTGTTATTTGTTTCCTCATTAAGGAGTCTAAACAGGCCCCACCTCTAACAATCTATTCATTCTCTATGAGGCATTTTTCTCAAACCTAACCACCGCTCAAGAGGGTCTCAACGCCTTATCATAGCACTCGAAAATTTAGTGATCTGCCTTCGCACATGCCGGGTTCCGCTGGATGAAGCACTTCTGGACTTCTACAGGCAACAAATTCTCGAGCAATATGCTCTCGCTTACCTCTATCAGGCTTCCTCCTCAGTCTTTATGCTTTCTCCGCTCGAAGCTGTATCTGCGCTCGAAGGAGGGTAGGTCCCGCATGTGTCGCATGGTTCAGCCCCTCACTGTGTGACCGAGAAGCTTATTCCTCCCTCTTTTCCTTCAGATTACTGGTTCTTTGGTGGATGTACAACACCACTCCCTCATATAAGGTTACACTGTCGTGAAACAGTACGTAGATGGTCAATTCCCGCCGGCAGCGCGCCATGCCAGTCATATGGTTGGCTTAAAGAACTCCTTTCGCGTCTCACAGCGTGCTCAGTGAAATTCCCGACCTTTTAACCCCCAGCTTCCAGGCACAAGCTAGCTTGTTATATAGGTTGCCAATCAGACGCAGGCCCATCATGTACAATGCACGAATCAGAGAGCGCGGCTATTGAACTGGAGTCCGAGTCGAATGCGCCGTAGAGATTAAAGCTTTCCTCAGACTGCGTCTCCGACATTTCAAAGAAGATATCGCTATATTGATTATTAGCTTGCATACGATCAACATCCGCCTATCCCGCACGTACGCGCGATCAGCTCTTAGCCTATCGGACATGCGCAAGCGGGGCCACCGTAAGCGTTAAATTACAATTTAATACTTTTTTGCATCTACTCCTCATTCTTTCGAAGGGCGGCTCCACGCTTCGCTTAAACGCGCCTCTTTAAGCGCGTTTAATTTCTACTTTGCTGTATACTAGTGCAACTGATACTAGATTGGTCTTACGCTGACGACTGCTGTCCTAACATAATAGAATTCCTGTCAAGATTTCTACATTAGTGCCTATTTTACAACTTCACAATTGACTGTATAAAGAGTGCCGGAAGAATTAACATATGCAGTCAGCAGTCTTAATATAAAACCTAGAGCTTGCAGCAGTTCTGAAAGGGTTTGGTAGAGTAACGAGAATAATCGAAATGTCTAAAGTAGCTATACTGTTCAGTTACATTAATATAATGCTCTGGCTTTTCTACCTTTCAATTGAAAAGTATCTTTATATTCTCTCCCATTCCATATTTCACAGTTAGAGTTAGTAGACGCTAGAATACTTTTTACACAATATGCATTCAGTAACCTTCATCTTAACCTTACTCGCCGCCTGCAACGCTGCCCCGGCATCGAAATTCTCCGCGCTAGACAGCGGCGTTGAAACGACCATGGAATGGAGAGGTCCCATTACATCCGACGGTGCAGACGTCACCCTTACTGGAACCATCCAGGTAGCTCCTTCTCGTTACACACGCTTCATATCCTCTCTCGCAAACAGCTTACCTAAAACAGGAGGTGTACAAGCAAGTGTTAGAACGCAACCCCAACTACCTAACCGACTTTCCCCCGGCGGAAGGCACTTCCCTCGTCGCTCGCAACCGCATCTGGCCCGTTCAGTGCAACCCAGGCGGTGACTTCGCCGACGTCAATAGGATCTCGGAAGGGATCCGGTACCTCCGCGACCTCAGCGGGGGAAACGCGCGTTGCGGCGTCAATGGGCGTTCGTGCGCACGGATCAGTTGTTCGTGGGACGCTGGCATCTCGCTTTGTAACGACGTAGGTTTGACCCATCGCAAGTTGAAGCTAGCGAGCATTAACATGATGACAGAGGAATGATCATATCGATCCGTCGTGTAGGTATCTAGCGGATTATGCAGAGGCGATTGTGAATGATTGCACTCGGGTACCTAATCGGGTTAAGGGGCAGCAGTTTGATACGGATAATTATAATGTGCTTGTGAAGCATAATCCGTGTTAAGTGGAGATGAGGGTAGCTATGCTGGGGGAAGAGGTCATAGGTTGTCAGAATGACGATGCTGATAGTGAGTATTGCGATATTGAATTTGAAAAATCAGTGAGGATTAATAGTTGGCTCCGTTAGATCAGTAAATTAAGGGTAGACATAGCCACTTACGCTCTTTTATATTCACTTTCCGGTGCTTTTTCTTATAAAGGGCGATAACCGATACTTTCCCCTTTGTAGTGATCTACCCTACTCTCTGTCAATTTCTTCTAAATTCGTCCGTTTTATCCGTCTGAAGTCGTGCTTTTGGGTATGTAAAAGTAGTATATAGTTAGCTTGTCGCCAGATCTCAGTTGAGGAATCAAGAAACTCCTCTACACTATCTTGGTACAAATTCTGACAACACACTCCCAAAAAGAAGCAAGGAGGACTTAAAATCTAATGCAATCGACGGAAATCCAATCAATCAACATCACTCCGAATATTGACAGACTGCAGTCAGGCATCACGATGGGCCTAACGTTTATTGATGTGGATTTAGCATTACTTCAAATACTCTACATGTTTGTTGCATTTATGAACTAAAAACTGATGGGTAGCAGATTCAGGTGGTTATGGAAGGCCTAATAGGAAAAGGAGCAATCAACTTGAACTCTACATCGAATTCATATCAGTTCCTCTATATCGTCTATAATCCCAACATGAACTGAGCAAATGACAATATCATCACCAGTCCTCCAGATGATCATCCTGCAGTATCTGTAAATTTGCGCCGATACCCGCACTAACCCCTACACCTTGTGCGATGGCTACCTGCTTTACCATAGTCGCACAGTCTCCAGCGGCGAAAACGCCATATCGACTTGTCTCCTGGAAGACGTTCTTAACGAAAATATCACCGGTGGGAGTTAGATGCAGTCCGAGCTGAGTTGCGAAATCACCTCTGAGCCGTGTCTCCGGATGATGGACGATGAAGCCGAAGGTTTCTGTGCTACCATCGGCGAAGGTCACGTTCGTGACTCCACCTGGTCCTATGTGCTTCAGCTGTGTGATCGGCTGGGTGTTGACCTTGACGCCGTTCTTCTTAGCCAACATGATCTTCTCGTGCTCCTCCAGCTCTGTCACGCCATTCAACAGAATGGTGAGGTCCCTGGTGAACTGATGCGACAACTGAATAGCCATACCGG
This sequence comes from Patellaria atrata CBS 101060, assembly GCA_010093705.1. Classification (NCBI taxonomy): domain Eukaryota; kingdom Fungi; phylum Ascomycota; class Dothideomycetes; order Patellariales; family Patellariaceae; genus Patellaria; species Patellaria atrata. The sequence continues at coordinate 589,578 of MU006103.1, forward strand.
CGGAGTTAATCTCACTGGGCTTGGTCGAAGTGATTAGAGCTGCTGCGTTCCTCACTCCGGACTCCTCGAACCCATGACAGAAGAGGCAATGAAAGCTATATCATGTCAACATGTGATTGTATCAGCAAGGGGTTAGGCCAACCTTACATTCCTTTCCCCCATGCTTCAGAGTACCCAGGAACCTGTGGAAAGACGTCGACACTCCCGGTCGCCAGGATCAACTTCCTTCCTTTCCAGACGTTCCCACCACGGTCACGTATTTCGAAGACGCCAAGATATTCGATAACCGTTTCAACGAAAGTATCGGCAAACGTGATGGTCTTGTACTTCGTCGTCAGCTCCTCCTTCATCAATTTACGGATCTCGGCTGGGTTCTTGTGGTCGTGCGTGGGAACCGTGTGAGCATGCTGGCTGCTTTTGTTCCTGTACTCTCCGGAATCGAACACGACGACACTGCGCAGGACGCGACCAAGGGCTAGCGCGGCGGAGAGGCCAGATGGACCAGCGCCTATGACGAGGACATCCATGACATTTCTATACTTTGAAGGGAAAGTGGGTGTGAATGTAGCTGTTGTTGACATTGTGAGCGGAACTGGAGTTAAAAACTTGCTTCTCAACCCGATAATTGAAAATTTAATAGGGTAAACAACAAAGATTGAGTAGAAATGAGGTATGAATATATTTTTGCAATATATAGTTATCCGTCACGTACCCTTAAGCCATGGTCTCCGCATGCTTCACAGCTTTTTCATAAGGCGGAAGGTTTTTACTACGGGGCGGAGGGTTCTTAGCTACGGGCGGAGAACTCTTAGTCAGATATCGGAGGCTTTTCGCTGGAGGTCGGATGATTTATACAGAACCACCCGGCTTTGGTTGCTGAGATCGAATAATCCAGGGTGATTCGATTGATAAGCAAAGACTTTCACCTGGCCAATTGATAATTGTAGCTTGTGATTTGAATTATAGAGGGTAAGTGTGCCGACCTAGTCGTAAATTGATGTCGTAAGTTCATGTTTGTGGATCGAATATAGGCATTTCTTCCTTCTTGTATGTACACTGTGATCTAGCACGAAAGTTGGTCTGTCAATTTCTTAACCTCATTGATAAGTCGGAGCTGGACTGGTATATCTCTACCGAAAAGGTATATCTTAGACTAATTAGAGGATGGTATGCTGTGAGCTCTATCTTTCTCTAGCTGCTTCAAGATGGGCATGGGGAGATTTTTGAGCTCCCTTAATAATGCGCAAACCATCTGCTTCCACAACTCTTTTGGCCAATGTTATCGATTGGCTAGCACTTACCTCCGCAGTAAGCAGGTCCTGTTGGCTACTTAATTCTCGAGCAGTCCCGAAATATTGTATGTTGGTGATAAGGACTTTAGAAAATCCGTGGATTGAGATTGTCTTCAACTTTAAATAATTCCAATATTTTGCTATACCTGGCAGTCATAGACACAACTACCGCGCCAACGAGTTACGCATTCTCCATGGCGGAGAGAAAACGGGGATGAGACTAGGAACACATTAGAAATCTTCAAGGCCTTACCTCACGAAGAAAGAACACGCCTGAAGGAAGTTGGTCGGTTGAATGTAATTCGCCTACGCTTAGATTGACTGACAGAATATCGCAAGACAACCATAAGGCCCAAGGTTTTGCTGGCTAGGCTTAAACAATGCTCTCTATCTCTCCAGGGTATTTTTCTATAAGAGAGTTTAATCTGTGGATGTTGTTAGTCTTTCGCTTATAGAGGTGGAAGAATGATTTACTCTTGGAAAAAGGGCACTTTGCAAGTATCGACGAGTTATACTCAGCGAGTTCTCTGGTCAGGTGTTCAGCATTTATCACGGAGTTATTTCTTGCAGGTCTCGCTATTGAGTGTAGTAACTCGGCTGAGATCGCCCTCGTCTGGCTGGATGGTGCGTTAGGAACCACAGTCTGTAGAATTTGCCCATTGTTTCTCCCTTCTTGACTGGTCTGGTGAAGCCTTAGTCACATATATCTATGTCCAATCCTAAGTCTAGGCCTATTCTGAGCCTGAACCTAAATGGACAGTCAGTTTCTTTATCGCGTTTCGGGAATGAAGTTACTGTAGAAACAAATACTAGTCCCTTTCGTCCCGTTCTTTAACTTTTTCTCTTAGGAATCTGGACATCGCTGGTTAAACTGCTTGTATCTGGACTACCTAGTCGTTCTTTTGTTTCAGCTCCTGAAGCGTATGGTCGTGGATCACGTGCCTAACCGTGTGCTTGCGGACTGCATGTTTGCATGTCAAGTCGCCAATTCCAATGTCTATTTCGTCTGTTGTTCCGTCATCGCCAGCTTCGTTATCTGTTCTGTTGCCAACGAGTTCTGAACTAGTTACTTTTATCCAAACTGTCAAACTTCCGCTAACCCGTCATAAGAAGTACCAGTAAATGCTCATACGCCAGGGAAGCGCATAGTACTACTAAGGAGTTTAATTACCTAGAGCTCATACTTTCCACCTCTTATCGTATGTTACTGAACTGGATGCTACATCATGACCACAGTTCAAAGTATTTACCTCATTGACAGTGACGTAGCATATACTAACGATGATATTAATGCATCGTGATTCATGACAACTTCATAAATTGAGTTTGGCCGGTATTCCTAAATTCAAGCACAAGATCGATTTACGAAGTTTCCCAAGACAATGACAAGCCTTAACCACTTTTTCATGGTGCCTTGGGTTTACTTACTGGCCAAGTTCAGAAGGCCCTTGGCCATATTTAAGACATAAAAGCACCCCGGCATATAAAGGGTAGAAGTTCTTCCATCTGTTAACCGGGTAGAGTACAATCTACGCCTTATAAAACCCTACTTGGCGTTGTTTCGCAATCGCGCCCAACAACAGATGAGTTAGAAAACTAAAAGGCCTATCAGCTGTCCATAGTAATGTCCATTTCGGGAACGAAAACCGAAGAGTGCGGTCTGGATATCCCGATATTGGTCCTCGAGTATGTATCTTAGAGCTTAGACGTCGTTCCAGGCAAAAGGCGAAACTTTCAACTCCGGAGTAGTACGTTAGCCTCCGCCGACGATTCCGATGAGACTTGGACTTGTGCTTTGTATTATTGGTGCGAGTGGCAAGCGAATAAGACTTTGAGAATACTCCGAAAGCCTCTTGGAGTGGCTGAACAGGACGAATGGACCACGACCCACGAATCCGAGACAAAACAAGTTCCATCCATCAGACATTTTGCATTTTGTATTGGGTGTAAGCTCCACTCCAAGAGCCTTGGCATCACTCGCGGAGCGGCGGGTGTCGCGGGGTGGCCAAGACATATTTCCCTAACTTGTTTCAGCAAAGGCTCGGCGGAGGGCTTTTTCGTCTTGGCCAGACCAGAAATAACAGCAAGTTGGAAAGCTTACACGGTCGAATTTCCCATCTCTTCCTGCAAGTCGAATGCGTGAGGCTCTTGAGTCTTCGATAAGCTCTTTTGCGGATCTTCTTGACCGTCACTTACATTGCTTAGCTAATGATGAGAAACAAAAATTACATTGTCATTTGGATAGAAACTGGACCGATTGATGGTGGTGGTGGTTGTATATACTCCGCAGTCTATTCCAGTTGTCTCCCTCACTCTCTCCTCATAGCTCTAAACGCGTACCTTTCTCAAATTCCTCACATCGCTTTAAACTCTTATCGACAAATTCGTTTTTAATTTGTTTGAAAGTATTGAATGCGCGACTTTTCCAAGCTGCCAAGCGGTATCGAGATGGCGATCCGCGCACCAAGTACGCCGTTTCAGGACATCAATTGCTTGAAATTCGTGCGAGACAGCGAACGGCCTCCTGAAGCGCGACCCCCAACTGATCCCAGCGTCGAATCGTCCAATGTCCTTTCACACAGCAAGGAGCGTAGATCAATACTTTCATACTATTGTATTTCGTAGCGCGTGCGAAAATATTAAGTAGACTGTCGCGCATCCGTATTAAGTTCTGTAGGAAAGAGTGGGATTGAGTCTGGTACCTTTCTCACTTCTCACCTCATCTTTATCCCGTCCCTCTAACCCGCAATATCATCATATTACGGTTACCCAACTTCGGAATCTCGTCCATGTTCCACCGATAGTCCTATCTCTTATATATATATATATATATATTCATTGTAATGACATTGTAACCTCAGCTGGTCTGATATTTACTGTTAACCGCCTTTGCGGATTTCTTTCTTCTTCTCCAACATAGAACTATACATCTATCATACACATTCTTTACTTTTCATGTTCTTTGTCCTACTCGTAAGAAAGTCGCGACCATGCCTACTCTTGATGTCAGCGAGCTTAACATTGTCATCGCCGTTCTAGGTACGTATATTTAGAAAAGTGCTTCCAACAGCTTACTCTAACCAAATAATCCCAGGCGCTTTCATCATTGCATATGGCTTCATCTCAGTGAAGATCAAGCAGGTCTGGTACCTAGGTGAAGCATGTAAGTTCATCGAGTTACTTGCATACAATTGACTGGACTGAACTATCTCAGTACCTGCCGTTGTTATCGGTATTATCCTAGGACCCATATCAGCAAAATTCCTGGACGCGGAAAAATGGGGCTCAGCAGAAGAAGGACAGCAAGAAGCTATCACTTTGGTAAGTAATCAGGGTAAACTTAACATGACCTTCTCCTAATAACTCTTCAGGGTCTCTGCCGAATCGTCATCGGCGTTCAACTAGTTATCGCCGGCTTCCAGCTTCCCGCCAAATATCAAAAGGCAAACTGGAGGGAGATGGCACTTTGTCTGCTCCCAGTCATGACCATCATGTGGATTTGCACCAGCTTATGCGTTTTGATCACCGTCCCCAAGATTTCCTTCCTGGCAGCTCTTGTCATTGGCTCGTGCGTCACCTGTACAGACCCGATTTTGTCGCAAGCTGTCGCCAAGGGACCTTTTGCAGATAAGTATGTCCCTCGTGCTTTGAGGGAGATCATCTCCTCTGAAGCCGGCGCAAACGATGGGTTTGGGTTTCCGTTCCTTCTGTAAGTCATCGTCTCTCTCTCTCTTTTATCTTCCGAACATTTCACCTAACATCTCTTTCGATTGGCCACATACCTCATCCGCCATGCCGAACTGGATCATGTCAAGTTCAAAGAGGGTGCTAGCGAACTAGCCCATCGCGCAGTCAGCATCCTCAAACGCGAAGAAGGCGTCGGTCGTCTAGGTGGAGGTGTTGCCAAGGCCATGGAACAGTGGATCGTTGAAGGTTGGCTGTATATCATCATCATGTCTGTTGCAATCGGTGCAGTAGTCGGATTCGGCAGTATGTACGCGATCAAATTCGCTCTGAGAAAGAAGTGGATCGATTGCGAGAGCTTCCTTCTCTGGCCCATGGCAGTCGGCGTAAGTCACACAATTCTCGAATACAGCACACATGGGGTCTGACCTTTCCTCACAGCTCTTCCTCATCGGCATCTGCGGTGCGCTTGGCACAGATGACCTTCTCGCCTGCTTCGTTGCCGGAAACGCCATGAATTGGAACGGTCTGTACCTCGAAGAAGCGGAGAAACGGCACGACGAGGTGAACGGCTGCTTCGACGTGATTCTTAATTTCGGCGGCTTCATGTACATCGGTACAATCATCCCGTGGAAGGAATTTCACCTCCCCGAAGAAACCGGCATCACAATCGGCAGACTCATAATCCTCGGCCTGCTCGTGCTAGTCTTCCGCCGCATCCCCGCCATCTTCATCTCCTACAAGCTCATGCCCCGATGCGTCAAAGACTGGAAAGAGGCGTTGTTCATGGGCTATTTCGGCCCAATCGGTACGTTCCCACCCTCCCCCCAAACTAACCCACCCCATCGCTAACACACATAACCCCAAGGCATCGGCGCCGTCTTCTACGTCGAGCACACCCGCCACCTCTTCCCCAAACAAGGCACCGCCCTGACCGACGAAGAAGACCACCTCACCTCCGCCATGATCCCGGTCGTCTACTTCCTCGTCATCTTCTCCATCGTCGTGCACGGCCTGTCCATCCCGGCGCTGAACGCCTTCTACGTCTACAAGAAGATCCCGCCCATCTCCGAGGCCGAGCCGGCCGAGATCCGTATCCTCTCCGACACGCAGGCCCTACCCAACAACGCCTACAGCAACCCGAAGCGCAATTCCGTCATAATGCACAATCGCTTCTCCCGACCCATGTCTATGGCGCCTCGGGGGCCCGGGCTGCAGCAGTGGTATTCGGGTAGGGATAGGGATAGGAGTAGGGACAGGGAGAGTTCGGACACGCTGGTCACGCATCCGCAGGAGATGGGGTATGCGGAGAAGCTTGACCATCTACGGCGGTACGGTGGGGGCGTCATCTGATGCCGCTCTCAGGACCAGCGCTCTGGGTGTCCTGACACCACATCTTGCTCGTGTATCTATCTAGACTATGTTCGTTGACGCGGGGAGGAAGTGGGAATGGCGACATGGGCCGACACTCATTTGAACAAAAAAGGACATGGATAGAGAGGTGCGGATAGAAGAGTGGAGTTGGATTCGCTCGCTAAGTAAGTGGTCGGGTATCGCTTTCGCTCGCCACCCCGTCTTTCCTGCCTCATTGCAGGGTTAAATTCTGTCGCTCGTTATGTATAGACTTTTTGTCTTTTATGGAATCCGATGTGCTGTATATATCAACGAGTAGATGTTCTGGGAATCAGTAGGCTTCGTAAAATATGATTCAAGTATGCACGTTTGGTTATATATTTTGTGTTTTGGGTTCCTTGACGGGCTTGCGAGTTGTGCTCTCACTTTCAGTCGCGCATACTCGTATCATTCATGCGTCGCTTGTATTCCCTATTTTTCGTCTACTCTACCTTTTTATACTCTTAAGTTTTTATACTCTACCTTTCTAACACTCCGCCTTCTTACACTCTTCACTGTTCTTTAGGGTGTTAAGCTTCGAATGTATCCAAGTTACACCGAGTCCTATCACTATCAACTAGTTCCATTACCTCTACCTCTATACTCAAGAACATCCTATCCCACTGCCACCACCACCACCACCATCAACACTCACAGCTCCAGGTCCCCTTCTAACAACAGATTTCTCGAGCTGGCGCCCACGAACACCCGTTTCGGATAATCCGAGATCCTCCAATCCTGCGCCGCGGTATCCCAATTACTGAGATCCCTCCTCGTAATCGTGCCCTCGAAAACCGCACTCTCCCCAGCCGCAATAGCCAGCCTGTCGAAATTCCTCAATATGACTTTCGGGTCATCCGGCCCGCCTGGCGAAATATATAACTGCGCTATCTCTTCCCCATCCACGTCTCCCGTGTTCGTGATGGTGGCGCGCACCGTGAAGAGCACGTCCCACAGCTGGGGATTACCGCCGGGGGCGCCGGATGCGGGGAGGACGGGCTGAGGTGACGCGTCTGCTATACCCTCGGGCAGAAACTCGGCGGGGGTCATGCCGTAGTCGGAGCCGTTGTAGGATTCCGCCAGATCGGTGCTGGTGAGGTAAGGGTAGATGTGGAAGGGGATTTTCCTGAAGCCGTCTGGATATAGATACTCTTCCATATCCGGGTTGGCGGATTCGTTCCTCAGCAGTGGTGCAGGTTGTGTCATGCCGGTTCGTGGCTGATACGGGGCGACGTCGTGTTTTTCGATTGTGAGGTCGGAGTAGGTGAAGGTGGTGTAGCTCATTCCGAAGCCGAATTCGTAGATAGGGTCGATGTTGTCCCTATCGAAGGCACGGTAGTCGATAAAGACTCCCTCGTCGAAATCCTGCTGGGGTGCGTCATTACCATTATTAGGAGTATATATAATACTAGTGGGATAGTCTTCAGGTGACTTGGCGATGGTGAAAGGAAGCTTTCCGCCTGGGTTAATACGGCCGTAGAGAACGTCGGCGATGGAGTTGCCGGATTCTTCGCCGGGAAGTCCTGCCCAAAGGATGGCTGTTACGTTGGGGTTATCGTAGAAGGAATCTACCATTACTGCGCCGACTGTGTGCATTACCACGATTGTGTTATTGCAGACGGAACTTACGGTCTTGATTAGTTCCTCTCCACCCTGCCATAGCGTTAGGTTAGACCGATCACCTTCATTACCATCAACACTGATAAAACCCTCTCCGCTGTTGGCATTTATGAACACAATAGCAACTTCGGCCGGAGTTGCCTCCCTTGCAACGGCTTCCAACGCATAATTATCGGTTATAGCGGAGATATAACCGTCATATGCACGAACCTCGTTCTGAATTGCGGTCAGGGGAGAGATTATGAAAGGAAAGTCGGCGGTTCCAGATCCCCACCCGATGGCGAGTGTTCCATTATTACAACCACGGAAAAGGCAGCCGTTGGGACCATAGGACGAATCCTCAGCATCTTCTCCGATCACGACGGTATTCGATTCGCGTCCTGTTAGAGGAAGAGCTCCGTTATTCTTAAGCATGACAGTTGACCTGGCAGCGGCCTCTCGAATATGTTTTGCATGACCTTCACGCATTTCAATAAATCACTCTTATAATTGAGTCTGGCGATGACGAACTTACCTTCACGGACGTCGATATGTTGGTTAATCGTTCCATAGTCAAGACCAGCAAGGGCGAACTGATAGCCATTGGTAGCCTTAGACCATGAGTTGAAATTGGGCGTAACATCATCTGTATCTCGGCCAACGTAATAATACGAAGCCATGATACGTGTAGCCATGTCGTCAAGGCGCCATTCCGGTAGTGTACCGTTGAGAACAGCAATTGTCATGTTCGTGCCCTAAATTCGATTAGCATCTTGCAGATTTGGAATAAGCGATGAGTATTACCCAGAACGAATCGCCAGTTCCATAATAGCTGTCGCCTGGCATGCTTACGTCCAAACCAGCCACAGCCGCACTCACGCCTGAGTGTTGTGCTACCCAATCGCTCAGGATGAACCCTTGGAAACCTAACTCGCCTTTGAGGAGATGATTGAGGGTATAACTATTTTGGCAAGAGTGGCTGTTGTTTACTTGATTATGAGCACACATTACGGCGCCTGCGCCAGCCCGAATTGCATCAGCAAATGGCCTGACGTACTTGGTCAGCAAGGATACAGCTATAAAGTTCGATCAGTAACTTTCACGTACCAGAGATATAGTTCATGCATGGCCACATCGCCAACATTAGCACTTAAAGCATTTGTGATGTTATAGCCGAATTGGAATGCTTCGGGAAGGGTACGAAAGTGTTCTTGCTCATTGGCGAGATAATGTTTGGGACAAGAGATTACTCCGGCATCCTGCATTCCACGTACTGTCATCGCAGCTGCGATTCCTGAGAGAGACGGGTCTGGACTGAAGGCTTCCCAATTCCTGCCACCTGCTGGAGACCTACCCAAAGGTGAAATGACTGGTCCGAGTAGGACATCTACACCTTTGAGACGATGTTCCGTGCCTACATCGTATCCTCGTTGATACCAGAGCTTTCGATCCCAGGATGCCGCTACAGTGCCTCCCGCTGGGAATACTGATGCATGATCGGCTGCTCATCATTAGATCCAATCTAAGGATACATTTCTTTTTTAGAGTGCGTCGCATACCTTGTATGACACCGTGGGTAGAAACTTGCAGACACAATCCATCCATTCCTAATCTAGGCACTCCGCCAACATGACCGAAGCATTTCCCAGCTTGCCAACTGTTATTATTAGTTACTGCACGGAACTTATAGACGGGTTATCGACTCACCCAATGCCGGTAGTAAGATTGACCTTCTCCATCAAGGTCAACTGAGCGACAAACTCCTGGGCTCTTTGATAGGCATCGCCCCAATCACCAGAACCGTCAATCCAAGGTGATGGATATTTCGGAGGCGAATATGCTCCCCACAGAGGTCCGTGAGTAGTGTCATCCTACGCTGGTCAATACAGATTGTTCTATCCTTGCAGTACCAAGATAGCGTGAGTGAAGCAAGTGAAAGATATCAAGCGGACAAGATGGACAGTTCGTGTAAAGTATTCTGGGCTTTGATGGAGCACGTACGTTCTCTTGAGCACAAGTCAGGCCGAGAGAGAGCAAGACAGATGAAGCATGGAGAAGCTTCATGATGAACGAGGAAGAAGGCCGTGAGGGTAATACAGAACTTGGGACTTGGGAAGACGCTTCACAGATCCATATAGCTCTAAAGATCAGTAGGACCTTATCAGGCGACGGCTGCCTTGAAGTACTCTCTTTCGGAGCTAGGTCTCTACTGCTCAATAACCATAGTCCGGAGAGTAGACGTCAGGAAGTCAAACTCCCAAGACCAACGAAGACAGCCGAAGCGTCAAGTTTATGGACAGTACAACGCATCCTTCGGACTCAGTGTTGGGAGTTCAGCGTAAATGTTAGATGGTTCAAATTTCAGAAGAGCGTTTAACCGTTGGCGAATGTGCAGAGCATTGAAAAGTGAGGTTACTCAACATGAGGCCTGACATATATACGGCATCCTTTTCGCTTAAGCCTACAGACCGTTAGTAAGGTACCGTGAGTAGATTGGGGGATTAAGCGAAAGGATTCCCTCAAACTACTGAGTGAGGTGATGCTTAAGGTAGAGCATTACCTTATAAAGCTGAGGTGGTGAAGCTCATGGTTCGCTAAGGTGAGGTCGGGTAAGCTCGTGGCTTAATGACATCTCTCAGCTACAGGAATCTGGAATCTGAGGTTTTTTACGGTAGTTGGGGGTTCCTGCCAGGCATGCTTTTTCTCCACAATCCCCCGCAAAGGGAAGTCGCATTACCTTACCTTATGTGCTTATGTTGAGCCAAAACGGGCAATGACGAACAGACTAAAAAGATCTACTCAAATGGAAGCTACTACTGTACCTAGACCGGGTGGAAACTGGAAACGGGAAGCCACGTGGGGTGTGAGGCGTGCCTTCCATTGCAATACGTTACCTTACCTTTATGGCCCCGGACTACCGGTGGTCCGGTAAGCTACCTGTGTACCCTCAAAGTCGGAAAGTGCACCTCAGTACCTGAGAGCTGCCATGAACACCAAGGCTTCCACTTCCTTGGCTCATCCCTGCCCCCTCAGTCCGCAAGACAACCTAAGGTAAGGAAACCAGGTTAAGCTTAGGATTCATCGAGAATTCACAGGCGATTGTGGGAGTGTTGAGCATCATACCGCATTATCGGGATACTATCAAGGGAAATAAAGGTACGATGAGTTTGATAGTCCCAATTAATTCCCAAGGAAACGGGACGGACCGTGGAGTATGATACCGCTCAGGATCGCGACGGGACCTCGAGTTCTCACAACTTACCTTAAGATATGCTGCATCGTAAAAGTGTTGCATATGCAGCCATCGCGTCGGGCCGTCACTCTTTACACCCGACAGTAACGCCCATTTCGACTATTTCCAGTATGTAACTTGGGCTGTACAGTAAAGCACATCCTAGTTGAACTTCTTCCAATCCCCGGCTGGATTCTTATATTCCTGATAGAATTCGGATACCCAGGCGCGGGCATTGTTTAAGACTGGCTTATCAAATCCCGATATAACCGTATAAGCCTATCATCGAGTTCGATTTCTTAGAGTGGTGCGAATTTACCGTGCACGTGCGCCAGAGATGGCTTGCTATCGGATGGCGCTCGACACTCCAAGGGGCAGCCCGAATGCACGTTTTGCAGGAACGAGGGCCTGGGAACGAGAATAACCGCGGATCTGCTCATCTCTAACATAAGGTAGAAACGCTATTCCAGTTCGGAATGTGTGTCTTCCGGCGATAAAAGACACCCCGATTGAGACGATAGACGTTTGCCAGCCGCAGCTCCAAAAAGTACATTGGCCGCTTCATGCCGACGGATGTCGGATCCTATCACCAGTTCGTGTTTTCTCTAACCGAAGAATAGTGGTAGGCATACAAGTATAGATACTATTCAAATAGAGAGTGTAAGCCTATAAGACCATATAAAGCGTCTGGTAGCTGGCTTCTTCCGTTGCTGCCACGTACATGGTCTGGCTTGTCTTGTCCTCCAGCGAAATGCAACCCTTAGAGTGCCTTACTGGTAGCGCACGCAGTTAATAGACAGCTATTGACGGACGGTGGTGCACTGAACGAGGAGTTGACAGACCACGAGCAGCGAGTTCTTGGGTAGTACTCTAGAGAATAGTGGTACGCTATCGCCGTCGCCATCGTACGCAGAAGCATCTCTAATGGGAATAAATGTGCTAACGGGATACTATATTAGACGATGTGAGCGGAGCTCGCCTCCTTTCTATTAAATCTGTCCAATTATACAGAATTATTGAGAATGTCTTTATCCAGTGGAGCGTATACTTTTGAGCAAGTTGTGGACCAGGTCTGATTACGTAAGAAGTTGATGGTGACGAGACCGGGTGGTAGTCAATAACTAGCCGGGTAAGAGACTGATTGCGGAGAGAAGAGCGGAGTAGACGATCAAGAGATGGAGAAAGTCTTCCATAACCTCTATGACCGTAAATTACTACAAGCTCTACACTTGCTGGAGACGAGATACAGGGTAACACTGGGCAGAATATTTGGAACAGATGCTAAAGCGGGTGGTAAAATAGACGGTTGTATGGGGTGCATACTAAATGAGAAAGGACTAAGAGCGTACAAGAAGAAAGGCTCACTGTTATATTCTCTGGATTCAACCAGCTGTTGGAATACTTAGTCGACACAGGATCTTTTCTTACCTCCAGGGAACTATGATTTGCGCGATAAACTCTAGGGACGGCCCACAGAGGAGACACAGTGACGCAGGAGCTATGTGGTACTGCGTCAGAGCGTACAATATATAGAAGCCGGCTATATCATTCCTTAACACGGTCTCTATAGCAATTTATATCAGACTCATCCACCTTGCTAAAGAATCTTCCGTATCATCGTCAAGCCTTGTCCATTTCAACCCCGAGAACCGCGGCGAATCCCGTTGCGTGATTAGTTCCCCGTTCGTGATGCCGTGGAGATAGCATGGCCCGATGAATTGAAGCGTACCCTTAAGTAGCTCGTCCTTGTATTTCACCTTTTCTGCAGGTCGAACAACATATGGCACATAACAGCCATTGAAGATGACAATGACGTCGCCACTCCGGATATCTTTTGGAGCAAGTCCTGTATATCCTTCCAAAATGACGATCAAACGGGTAAGGAGGAAAATATTAGCCAAGTAGTCGAGAAATCCACTGGCAATCCTGCCCCCCGTAGATATTGGTCTGGACTCTCCTCCTAATGACTTGAGGAGGACGTATTGAAATATTTCCCCGGTTGGTGCAAAGGAATGTACAGCGAAGCAATTCCAGACTGCGGTCAGCCAGGGTAAATTACCTTGTTCCAGATGACTGAGACTATATAACTTTGGGTTCTGTGCTAGGAGAAATTCCGCCTCAGGACAATCGCTGGTTTCACATGTTCAACGTTTTAGTTAGGATCAGCCACGCCGGTTCTGAAATGGGTTGAAACACACAGTCTGGAGGAGGGGAAGTTATTTGTTGTAGCAGATTGATGAGCGAAAAGTAGAAAGCAGGGTCATTTTCTCAGTCCCGTAGGGGTTTCCCATTATATTTAAAACTGATACTCTTTATAATATCGAAGAGTTCGCCCGTGACATGCATCATATTGACCACTTCTGGATCCGGGATGAAGCAGAAAGGGATATCTATGGCAGAAGAATAACCTCCACTGAATGGCGAACTCCACGCATCCTTGAACGATGGGCGAAATTCAAGTACCCAAGAGGGCAAATAGTTACGATCGGTGATATCGATTAGCTGATGTTGATCATTCTCGATACAAATCTGGGCATATTTAGGGTCTATGTCGCGTTGTCTTCGGCATAGTCCCGCCGAATAAATTTGCGTAATTGGGGAATACCTCCTCGCGAATTCAGTATAAGCTTCCGCGAAGGTTTTGCTATAATCCGGAATCATCGAGTATGGAGATTTCGTCATTGCCAGCATTGCATACATTCTATCGCGATCATCGGAATAACCCTTGCTGCTCATTTGCACAGAGCAACTCCGGTGAGGAAGTGATGGTCCCTGTCAGTATATTTGTCCAAAAGTCTTAAAATGTTCCGGTGCCGTAAAAGTTCCCAGGTGGAGCAGACAACATTCAACCTGGATCGCTCTTCTCCCACTGGCATTTGTCTCAAGCCTCCGCGAAGTATTTCCAAGGCGTGAACGGAGGCAGTCCAGACCATCCTGGAAAGTCCACAAGATACAACCAGCTTGGCGGAGAAGATTACTTCTTGAACAACCCATACTCTGTCAAACCACGAGCAAAAGAGGAGAAGGCGAACGTGAGATTTAAGTGCATCTTGAACGAGACTTCCCGCTTCGGCATCGGGAATGCTCAAAGAAGGCCAGCCCATGATCCATCGAGGCCGATCAACTTTATCACTGATCCCATAGGGTTTCGCATTCGATGAGAGATTTACCATGAAGGCCATCGCCTTTGTCGCCCATGTTCAGTGTACGTGAGCCATGTTTGCACTGTTTTTGCCTTACTGTAAATTTCAGCTATGATAGCGACTTGTTGAGTTTTCTCGACCGTGTCCGCTTGATTAATGCATACAGCGTCCGCCCACAGTACCCTGTTGCGGTCAGAATAACTGTACGCCATAAGTGCAGCATACAGATTTTTAGTGATCCTTTAAACTTGATTTTCCAAGTAGAGCGCTCGGTTGAACTAAGCATATTCGCCCCACGCGTAAGAGATAGCGTCATATTCACATTGTCCGTCAAGTTTGTGAACCTTGAGACAGTCTCTTAACCTTGATAGATCATTTAAGGGGGCCTCTAGATGGAGGAGCCGAATATAATCTGGGCCAGGAAGTGGAGGATATTCGAATTCCCTCGAACACTCGTACGGAGAGGATGTCTCTTTTAGATGGACTCCTTCCCAAGCGTTTAACCTCATACGGTAGAAGGACGTAAAATTGCTTACTTCCGCTGGACGGTTATGTATCAGAGGAGACATCTGTTTCGAGATCCGGCTCAGTCTTCTCTCCCGTTCATCTCGTCGATCCCATTCTGTATTTTTTCGAGTTACCTGGCAACCCCACCTCCACGATGCCGTTGGGGTTATTAGTTCAATAAAAGCCGGTCAACTTTTTAGATCGCTATGTTGCAGTTGTAGTCCTGTACTGATCGGTTTAGTGGATAACTAGTTGTATAGACTGCTCCGCCGTCGTTTTCGGTCGCTCTGCTACGGTGGAACTGGTACGTATCGTTCGCACACTTGTCGTAGGTAGTGTTTTGAGTATTCCGCCCGACATGTGACCTTCCGTACGTCTGGTATAGTTGTACCCTAACTTGGAAGGTAGTTGAAGAATGGAACAACTGGTAAGCCCAGGTAGGTTCTGTATGAGAACTAGACTAATCCTCTTCTAGGTAGCTTCTTGAAGCGACGCGCCCTTTCCATCTTCATATTATAAACACCCCCTCTACACAACACCTTTGTAAACCTCTTGAATGGGTTGAGGGATCATAATCCGCGACGCATCTTTGTCTTTGCCATACCAATTTAGCCTTAAAATGCTCTATCGATCTATACCCGATCAGCCGTCATTAAATCCCTGGAGCAGTCCAACCTCGCGAGACCTCTTTCTCAGTCTGTGTAGCTAGCTCTATCATCCGTAGGTACATTCCCACAAGAAGACCAGAACAGAGCAACGGCTCGATCGCGCAATCGCAACTGATTGCGAGAGGCAATATACAAGCCTATCAACGCATGTCCTAGAGTAGACACTGAGGATCCTTCAACAGGTGATGGATGACAGTTAAGATTTATTCCCAGCTGCGACAGAAATCATCTAGCAGGGCAATGAATTACGACGGGAAACCAGAAAGAACAATAAACGATAACCTGTTAGGAAGAATAGAACGAGCTTGGAACACAGTCACAAGCTTGATGAGTAGAGGTGCTCTCTGAGCAGAACATTCAAGAGTCCCGTCTCGTAGAGATATCTCCAATGATGTTTCCAGTAGTGTCTCGACCTAAAAGCCCTTCTTCTTGCTGTTCTGTATAAGTTCAAGCTTCGATGTCCTTGGAAAACTTGATGACTCGAGAGGACTGCGTAACGCACTTTTCGGAGGTCTAAGCACTTAGATGCAGACTCAGTTGTAACGTCTGTTGCGATTTATCACGAAATCATGGATGAGAGTGATATGCTCAAGTGGATGCTGCACTACGGTGGGTGTGTCTCACTTTGTAAGAGGCTAACAATACACTGGTGAGACCCCCTCGGTATTTTGTAAAATCTATAGTAAAAGTCTCGTCAACTTTAACACTACCTTGGAGCTAAGTAAGCCCATTTCCGAGCCCTAGGAGGTATCTAGAAACGAATTGATACTACGGTAATATAACAAACCGTTTCTCTTAAATGAGGGTTATATCTTCTAGGCGAGTCGTATCAAATGCTTCTCCATTCATAATCCCATAAACGTACGCTTCACCGACAAAAGCAAATTCAGAACCACATGTCTGCAAGGGCGTTTCCATTCGTCGTCTGACGATGAAAGGCGCCTTACCCCCTGCGAAAATCACAACCTCGTCTCCTTTCATTGCTGGCCCCGGGACTAGAGCTAATAACCCATTATCTGTTCGAGCTAAACGTCGTTGATTGCAAACGGCTATTAGTTGATCATACGTCTGCGCATTAGCTGATCTTATGGATTGAGTCTCTATATGACTGTGCTTGAATTTCAAGATGGAACTGAATGTACGAAACGATGACCACATTTGAATATAGATTGCTGAAAGAATAAGGTTGTCTGGTAGGCGACCCAGCATTAAAAAGTTCTTCCACCAGTGCTGGAAATACTTGATGACTATGCTGTGCTTTTGGTGTGTGCCTGCTATGAGTGTGATAGCAAAGCAGTCCAGCATGGATTCACCGGTGGGATACAATGACTCTTTCTTGGTGCGGGCAATATCATATGCCCAGTGCTGAAAAAGGTGTCCTTTGCGTTTCAACCTGTCAAGTTTTTCTTTGAAGTACGTCCCGCTTTCCTGGGGTGTGGCTTTTGGAGGATCAGCGTCTTTCAGATCACATAGCTCGCCTACAAACTCAAGGCGACAAACACGTACCGCTCTGACCATGAGCCGCCGGTGATCTGCGCTTACAGAGAAACATGGGACACTTCCTTTCCCACTATCATAATTATACCAGTCGCTATCCACGAATGTTTGAGGTGAAAAATCGTCAAGAAACTCTTTTAAACAATTTATTCTCAAAGGAGCTGTCAGTGCGTCCTGTATACTCCAGTCCGGGCACCAGGTAGGAAGCCCATCCACTCCTGAACGTTTCATATGGCGTGGCACTTCCAAGATCTCGAATGTCCTATACTTCTCCAGATGCAAAATCGCGATGTTCGTATAAATTTTCGAAACCTCACTGCCGTAGTCAAATCGGACGTTCAATCCCTCTGGTCCCGTGTCTGACGATATCCCACAAAGAGCATATATCTTATCCCGTGGATTCGTGGATTGAGAACCGAAATGGCTAGTAAGGTGCCACATTAGGGGTTGCAATTTTCCCTCGCTGAACTGTTTTCGGGAAACCAGCAAAGACATGACGTTATTTATAGCGTTTTGTTTTCCAGACATCCTTCGATATATAGCAAGATTAGCAAATAGATCAAATATAGACGTGAATGTCTCCCAGGAAACCCAATACACTCCGCAGAATATTATACAGTTGCTTGATACGGCTTGCTCTTGGATGATCCAAACACGACCAAACCAATCGCTCGCCCAAACCTCTGCAAAAGCTTCATATACGTTCCAATGTCCTAAGTTAGGATCGGGTAGATGGTAGCGCTCCCAGTCAGAGTGTGATAGACTATGCCATGGGCGGCTATCGTTATTGCGCAACCGGAGTTCCTGAGCGTGAATAAAGCTCGGCACCATTGACAAACCGGCCTGCGTACGAGCATTGCCTTCACCTAACCATATAAGAGTTTGCTTCGCCCTCTGATAGATATCTCGCATCATCGGGATCTGCTTGTTCTTCTCTTCGACGTTTGATTGATCGATGCAAAGGGCATCAATCCAAAGATGACGTGCATCTTTTGGATCGCGGAATCGTTTCAATGCCTTGAACAGATTGGGATACACCTCTACGGATATACCATTGCATTTAATGCGATACTTAGGCGTAGATGGTCCCCAGGAGTACGACACAGCCTCGTACTGGTAACCGTCATCTAATCCCACTATTTCCAGGACAGTCTGTATTTCATAGCCCAAGGATTCTGGTAAGAGAGTAAGTATCCTAATGGACCTTTTCTCGAGATTAGATGTGAGAGGCTCGTAGATCGACATAGGTTGAAATGTGATATCGATTGTGTTTGGAGTAAGGTAAGGTCCTTGGGAGTTCACGTGGATTGGTTCTAGTTCCTACGGTTGCCCAAGCGGCATTCGACGCAACCCAAATCAACACACGAACCGCATGCCGGGAGCTCTGTAAACTAACTATCATTGTTTGCATCACACCGTTGAATAGATTGAGACGTTTCGCTCTCAAGGGCCTCAACCTGGAGATGGATAGTAAAGAATCTCCCCAGATAGCAAACGTGCAATTTTAGACATCAGGTTATCTCGGGATTTAGTATAATAGCCTAGAACTTATCTAGGAGTCTTATACTCTCCTATTATGATCATTAAAAAGAAATCTTAGTATATGCTAATAAGTAGGTACCCTGTTACGGGTATGATTTGAGAGAGATCTGGGAAATTTGCCTTCTTTAGCTCTTGTCTATATGCGCTCGATGAGCATAGAAGAGATATACGAATCTCCCTAGAGCACATGGCGTTATCTGTTACAGTACATACGGGAAACAAAGGATCTCCTCTGGCGCATCCGTCTTGTGGAAATTGAAAGACAAAAGAGAATCAATGAGAAGCTAGGAAAGGCATGGTTGGGAAAAGAATAATGGTGACTAACACCTAGTTCATCTATGCACATGGTTTTGATAACTGATGGCTCTATAGTGATAAGCCAATAGTGAGTCATTATCTTTTCTAGTCATCCTGCTTTACCAAACCTTTCAACTAGAATATTATCAATTAATATAGTAGTAATTCTCATCATTTTCATACGCATGGATCACATAATATCTCGTGAATAGATTGACCTTACCGTCCTTGCTAGCATATCTGTATCCACGAATCCAATCCAACACCCAAAGTATCCGTTATCAATGTTCCCGCCTTTATCGCCCCAAGTTCGGTGACCCAACTTGGAATAAAAGCTTCGCCGAAGAGAACGTACTTTCCCACTTCTTGAGATCTTCGTAACACATACGGAAACGAGGCTCCATTGAAAACCGTAATCGGGTCCCCAGTTCGGGCGTTAGCGGGAATCAGAGCCAAGAATCCTCTCTTCGTAATACAAAGACGACGCCCAACGCCGTATGACCGAAGGCCGGCATGAAGTCTATGGTTCCGATGTGGACTGTTGGATGAGTATGACGGGGGAAGTAAGTAGCACCGCGTGAGCTTTGGGTTCAAACCAACGTGAAGGTACGGATTCTTCTGGTGATCGGTCAAGAACGAGTCCGGGTCCTTGCTGTCATTCTGTATCTTAATAAGTCTATAGTGACGATGAAGGTCATCCGCTTGATCAGCCAGGACCGTTAAGAAGCGGATCCAGTTCCTGGTTATCTCTCGTTCCTCGCATTCAACATATTTTTCGAAGTCGTGCTTACATAACTGCGTCCGTAAAGATGCATCTTTAGCGAAACTTCTCCACGAATAGTACACAGACTCCATGTCTTCCGTAGAAGCATTGTTCCTGATAAAGAATTTGCAGATGGTTTCGACAGTATCAACAAAACCACCCTGCAGCACTAGAACCTCACCTTGAACCTGTACATTGGGTAACTCTGTCTCAGTAAGTTTATTTATGAACCTCTTCCCGTGCATACCCACTGTCTGAAAGGGCATCGCCTTCCATTTATCCTGTAAGGACGGTATCCATGAAGGTAAACCATGCTTCTTTTCGGGGTTTTGGCAAGCACCGAATATTTCGAGCCCGTAGTCCTGCGTGATAGCGGCTCTAGCGGCAGCAAGAAGTACAAAATGTGATTCCTGACGGTAATTTGGAACAATGGGATAGATCTCGGGATCCGCCAGACCTAGTACGGAAAAGACCATGTCGCGAGCATCTGTGGCTTTACAAGATCTTGTTATGCGCAAGAGTTGCGCAAGACCGGCCCAGAGACGTCCATTTCCTGTTATTTCTCTTAGACCAATCAACGTTCTGGGGTGGAAGTCCCATGGTAAAGATACTGTGGACTCGTCATCCGAATCGGAAACCGTGTTAGTATAACCCAACGATGAGATATGTTTTAACATAAAGAGTGCTGGTCCCAAGGTATTCATTTCAAAGCTCTTATCTCCGCACCATACCTTCACGAGCGAATGAAGCGCAACTTCTTGTCTAATCCATACACGCTCCCACCAAGGTCGTTTAAAGAGGGCCCTAAGCGAGTTCCAATGACGTACCACTTCATCTTCTGGAAATGAAGGATACTGAATTGTCCTCTCACCAGGTGCATGCCTGGGAGGCGCACCTATGGTATTCAAGAGGCCCACAGCCACGGAGCTATCATCTGCCTCTTCGCCCAGCCAGACTTGAACAGATCGGGCGCGTTTGTAGATGCGCCGCATGAGCGAAACTTGTTCACCTCGTTCGTCAATATTGGATTGGTTGATACCTTTAAATGTGAGCGTGGCTAATGCTTGATTCCATATGATTTAAATTACGACGTTGACTTACATATTTGATCGACCCAGCAGTAGCATTCGTGACCCCATAGTCTACCATTAATTTCAATTGTAGCATTATCCTTGTACGAGAAACGTAACTGCTTCAACGCAGCTTCGAGACTTTTGGTTATTGGGAACTTACATCCATCTAGTAAGAGAGACCCGTCAAATACCGGTGGTCCCCAAGTGTATGACAGCGCTACAAAGCCGTACATCAGAGTATTGATAGTACCATCATCAAGACCAACAACGACAAGATCTGCAATCAGCGGGTCCGAGAGTTCTTCAGCTTGACGGACTCTCAGAATGCGGATCTGTCCTTTATTAGTATTGAGAGGTGTATAAGTATATAAGCGATTCGTATCCTGTTTGTCGGTGAGTACTTGATCCTGTTTCTGCGTCTCGAATTGGCTTTTTGACATCCAGAACGTTGACATTTCCCTTGTCCCCCGTAGGGAAGACATCAAATCCCCTTCGCTGCTTTGTTACTCCTTGTACTGCGGACAGCCGCAAATGATCTAGTATCTTATTCAGAGCGCCTTCAATGCGTTCCATCCGGATCTCAAGTTCTTCAAAATGATCTTTTATGGATTCTAGTGTGGTTTTGTGCTCGGAAGGGCTGTTGTTTGTTGTTTCAATTGCATTTGGAACGATGCCGAGGAGTTTCTGTAGATCATCCATATCGTAGCTCATTTTAGTTTTCACCGATGATATTACTAGGAATGAAGGGAATCGGCTGCTTCAGCGAACGCAGAATGTTTGCAAGGAGTGGGGAGGTTTAAGAGGGGGGCGGGAAGCAGAATGCGAGACCGAAGTGATCTCATTCTGCATATTCACCCATGCATTTGAAACCGAGTACGCATAACTTAACGTCTCTTGAAAGGATACTATTCCGATGTTATTAAATGTTAAACCAATATTTTAAATTAGTCACAACTTACGGTTTTAGCGCAGTATTTACCTATCTTATCGCTCTTTCCTTCTGGCTTATGCTAAAGTTGGACGCAACCCCGTTCGTAGGACCTTACTTGCGATACACTTGGTGGCGATCGTGATGTGTTCGGCTGTAGTTGAACTAAGGACGTATAAGAGCGTTGTATGAAAGATGAAGAGGAATACATTTACATAGGGTAATGACATAGGAATATAGGAAAACCAGTACCGGAAGAACAGATGGAGAAGATGAATCCAGCAAAGTGGGCATTCTAATATCCCACAGAGTGTTCAGAACACTGAGACGCTCTAGGGAGATGCTTTCCCTCATATATTCTCGGATTTGTCTTCAACCTGTGCCAAGGGGATAATTGTTGACCAATATCACACACGCCCTCCAGTGGTATATGTTACCAGGGCCTAAGTATACCGTTTCAGTCGCCTATATGCGTATAGTCCATCTGAAGAACCGGTTAGTAAAACTAGTGGATCCTCTCCACCCGTGTCATGGCTCAAACTCAGATGGAAGCTGAAAGGTATATTGCTAAATGTACATGAAGCTTAAACTTAAGGAAAGAAAGTGTTGAGACAGCCTATGCTGTTCTACTAAAGTACAGTATGACTAAGCTGTCGGATCATCTAAGGCACTTATACCTATCGGGTCTAACCCGTGGACAACCCGAATCTAGCATGAATTTGATACCTCGAGCTTGTACTTTTCTAGTCACATGACGGTGTTTACACTGACCCTTCCAAGCCAATGCTTGGATAATAGACACACAAATCTCCAATTCATCCATAGAACTTTTTTCAAGACACATTAATTTCCATTGTATCCACAATAACCAAAAGTGCAGAGGCGATTCCTCATCAGAGAAGGAGAACCCCGTCTACTAACAAAAACTGACCTGGCATGAAAATGATCTGAACCGTAATATATAGCTGATAAATTTCCCCCTTCCCTCAACAATCCAATTAACTAGATATACGGTGACGTGTCACGTATTCTTGATGAATCATCCTGGGACAGGACGAAAGGACACGAGAAGAGGTATAGTCCTCACTCAGGAAACGAGTCAATATGTTAATATAAAAGGGCCAGAATGAAGGTTCCTTGTGAGGGATGGGTTTTTTTAACAAAGGGTTGATGTTGATCGTGGAAACTTCGGTCATTTGTCATTCACTCGGCAGCCCAGGTCTCTCCACCTCCATTAAAATACTCTTCAGGGTTCATCGCCATCACTTCATATCATCACCATCTCATACCGTCGCCCTTCACTTTCCTCCGGTGGGCTATCTGGTCGATATTGCTCTATTCTCTGCCGTTTCAACTCTGTCGCTATATGGCTGCACGTATTTTAAATGTACTTTGTGTTATTAGCGATGTAGTACTGTATAAACGGTGAACTTCTATCTGAAGTATCTTTAACAAAACAGCAGATGTAAGCGAACATTCGCCGCTGGATTCACTGTGCTTCTCTTACTTCACAAACACCCAAGTCGCTGTGTGGACTGATACGAAGGCGTCCCTACGACTTTCCACTCCCCAAATGAAATTTGGTTGACCATCTTGACCCTTTCTCAAAGTCAGATTCTTAGAATACTTTGAACCCGCCTTTGACCTGGCGTTGGAAAACTCCATCCGGGTCGTATTTCCGTGCGACCTTCCGTAAAAATGCTTTGGAGGCTTGTCCATAGCCGTCAAAAATCTTCTGTTTACTTGCGGCGTAGTTGAGATACCGGAATCTCTCCTCCACATGCTCATCCGCAGCCGCATTATTTATCTCACGAATTAATTCGTACGTCCTATCCTCCACAACTTTCGAATCAGCTTCCGAGTCCCAGTTGTGGGCGAGTAGGACTATAACGGAGTCGGCTTCGGGAACCGCGGCGTTTCCGAAACCTAAACTATTTGCGAATGATTTTGGGGGAGGTGGAGTGGGCTGAATAATAAACGCGCTGTTCATTCCCGAAATACGAGAAAGCGTATCATTTACAGCAGCCTCCCAGAGTGTATAGGCTTTCTTCATTATGGTTGGGGAGATCCCAACCGACGTAGTCCCATACATAACTCTTTTCAAGTCAGCATAAACTTTACAGGATGAAGGTTGAAGTTTTTCTTACGCCTTGTTCAACACCTGAAGGTCATCTATTTCCTGTGCGAAACTCGACATATTGGTAGTCCGAACCGTACTACTGATCTGTGGCTGAATCGATGTCCACCGCTGAAGACTGTTCGGGCTCTGGACTGACCCGGAGTGGAATGTATTGAGTAGAAGTGAGAAGGATTGATCTCCACCAACATAAGTATAGCTTAATTCAGCTAGCTCATCCGGGTCAAATGTTGATCTATTCATGTACTCGGTGAAAGCATCTAAAGTCGCGTCAAAAGCTTCCTTTGGATAGAGAATCGCGCCCCCGAGAAACGGCGACTGCTCATGTGTCATTAGATCTATTCTAGTGACTACACCGAAATTGTTTTGGCCACCTTTCAAAGCCCTGAAGAGGTCTTTGTTGTGCGCTGCGTTCGCATCTACAATCTCTCCGGATGCGAGAACGACTTGGAAATTAACAACATTGTCACATCCCCATCCGCGCCTTCTTGAGAAAGCAGAAATTCCTCCTATTTTCTAGTGAGTATGAAAGCAGGGAATTGGTGTTAGATTAAGGCTACAGACCTCCTGTAATAAAGCCACCTGTTCCAACTGTACCACCTCGACCTCCTATTACAGATACTCCCACCTGATCGGTCACGGGATACACATCCCCCCATACTGCTCCACTTTGGACTCGAGCGATTTTCCAGTCTTTACTCAAAGCGATATCATTCATTGACCTAAGATCGATGGTGACTCCGTCGTCGATGTTTGAGAATCCATGATTAGGGGAATGGCCACCACTACGGATTGCGAAGTGTGTTGACCTCTTCCTAGCTAGTGTCTTCACGGCGAGAGAGACATCTTTAGCCGATTCGGGGCGCAGTATACATGTAGGAGAGAGACGACCTTGAAGGGGAAAATATGACGAGATAGACGCGTTATAAATCTCACTGGGTTCAAAAAAGACCTTCCCTGGCAACAATGCGTGCAATTGGTTACAATCAGCAGCTGAAAAGGGCAAATATCCAATTAGGATACCCAGCGCGAGACTGATCTTCTTCATTGTGTGTAAGTTAAAGTGGAGGCCAGCAGACTGGAACGAGGAGGGAGTTCAGAACAACTCGAGCGTAGCAAAAGTTTGCTTATAGACCCCGTTGAGCTCTTAAAGAACTTACTTTCTATCATTGTGGCAAGGGCACGGCAAACACCCACTTGAGCCACTTCTGTACCTGCATGCGCACCCAGAACTGTGCCGTTGTGGATGAGTGAAGAGATGGACATACCTTCTTGGGTTCAAAATTACGTACTTAGGTAAGCTCAAGTGCTTAAGACATTTCTTTGTTAGGAATTAACTGGTGTAGCAAGCGATAGGGCGCTGTCTTGGCCACAGTAGCTCGGCTGACAATACCTTACCTTACAGTACGCCGGGTTACACGTCCAAGTACTCCGGGCCATCAATACCGCACGTACATCGCCTCTGCTCCATATATGCGGATCATACATCGACTGAATACAATCCCACCAACTTAACCTGCGAAGTCACCGAATCATCTCTGTGAACTTTCGTGTCGGGGCAGACGAGATGGAAAGACTTGTTGTCAAACACCCACACAAATCAATCTGACGCGGTGTTGTCTTTACATAAGTCACCGGAGGGTAGCGTGATCCACCCTCTGGCTCCTTTCAAGGATGTTCTTAAGATCGATAGCAATTGACGTAATGATTTCTATAGTAGTTGAAAATTACATTCCGACCACTCTCCTTTACCCCTTGGGCAAGTTGCGACAATTTGGTGTACAGGATTCATTCCATGGTCTCGTTGGATGGTCCTCGAGTAGAGAGTAGATACGAACACCTCGAGGAGGGGATGCAAATACAAAGCGTTCAAAGCTCCTTTCAATACTTGTGCAAGGGCTATGAAGACTTCTTTGAAGTCACCTGGACCAAAATCAGATGCAAGCCTCGACTATGGTTAAGGTTGATGATTTATTTACGAAGTTCTGACTTAATATCTATCAAACTCTATTCGCCGTCAATCCTATCCTTAGTCCTGACCGATCGGTTTAGCAGCTCTCTGCCATGCAATTTGAGCCGAACCTGCCGTCAGGGGCGGTGTCACGCCCGTTTCCTTCGGATCATTGCCGATGAAGTTTAGAGGAAAACCCGAATCAAATGGTTTGACAGCTTCCAGTCGTTCGATCTGTTGGAGCGACAAGCGGATGCTGAGCGCGTTGATGTTATCAAGAAGGTGCTCAACCTTACGGCCTCCCACGAGTGGAAACACATTACGAGCCTTTGCCATGACATATGCGATGGCGACAGCGGTAGGAGTTGCTCCAACCTCATTACCAACCTCTTCGAGAGCTTCAGAAATTCTGACCTGTTCTTCGCTTTGCTCCGGGCCGAAGAGTTTACGGAGAGTTTCGCCATTTTCTTGCCTCTTCTCAATCTCCTTCCTACTCTGAAATTTGCCTCCTCCAACGACATCCCATGGACAGAGAGCCATTCCAAACTGACGAGCCATGGGAATGATATCGCGCTCAAAGTCCCGCGCGAGCAAGTTCCATCGTCCCTGGTAAACGGAGAAGGGAGTTTTCCCGTGAGCCTTGGCATAGATGTTTGCTGCGCTCACCACCCACGCCGGTGTGTCGGAGGCACCAAGGTAAAGTACCTTCCCTTGCTCTACTAATAAATGCAGACTGTCCATAACTTCCTCGATCGACGTGGTCCAATCCCACCAATGTATGTAGAGGAGATCGATGTAGTCAGTCTTCAGCTTCTTCAAACTATCGCGTACGCTCAAGTGTAAGCTCTTCCTGGAATTACCGCTGTAGTTTACCGTCTTCCCCTTGCCGAGTTCGTGCGCGCGGTAGTTTGCCGTATACTTTGTCGCGATGAACATGAGGTCTCGGTTGCCACGCTCTCGCATCCAGTCTCCAATCCAAGTCTCGGACTCCTCGTTCTGATAATTATTGGACGAGTCGATGAAATTGCCGCCGGCAGCGTGGTAGTGGTCGAACAGTTTGAATGCCGCTTCCTTGTCCATGCTACGTCACGCTTTCAGTTTCCCCTCTGGTCTCGCGGGATAGATTGGGGCTCGAGAAGAACTTACCTTCCCATCAATCCCTCCCATGCCTTCCCAATCGACATGGCGCCGATTGCCAGTGGGGAGACTCGTACACCTGCAGTCGAAGAGAGGATACGATAACGACCGAGCTCCGTAGGAGGCTCCGGTGCGGGTGTGAACACTTCTGACATGGTGGACGAAATTTTAAGGTGACTGACAGTGATAGAAACTTGGTCTCGACTTATGAAAAAGGTAAAGTATCGGTAGAACTGGTGAAAGGATACAAACCAACCTTAGGTGTGCATCATGACTGACCATATTATTATCCCATCTAGAATTGTCGCCTCTGCGTAAACTGGAACTACGGTGCAATTGCGCCCGTATGGTAACCTTATCGCGCAGGATTACCCCGTTCTAAGGATTATCATCTTGTACTGTACGCAGGTCCGTACCGAAAAGGTGTTTGCATTCTGGACGATGTCAAATTTCGGGTGGCGGTGGCTAGCCGATCGTGCACCGAAGTTTTGGGCTCTCCAGCTCCACATTGCCCCTAAGTTTGGGTACTCCGGTCCCAACTGAACTGGCGTAGTGCGCATGCCATCACGCAACCGGAATATCCGCGCACTTTGACATCTTTATTTTATTTTCTATTTGGATCAGTTTGAAGTACAACTTTTGACAACGGGCGATTGAGGTTTAAGCACTCGACAGACGTCCTATTACTTTTATTTCATTGTTGTTGTGATCATTGGGAGAATTAGAGCTAAATTTGCCAAGAGTTCGTCTATTTACTTTTCTCCTACCTAGTTTTACCCCTTTCCCCTTCTCTCTCTGAAGTAAATATCATTAATTTAAAGCATTCTTACAGTCTCTTCTTGTGCCCAAAACTTCTCATCATCAGCATCTTCTCCCGCTGCTTAATATGTTGTTTTTCACCGTTCTTTTGCAATGGAGCATTGTAGGGATCATGGGCTTAAAACATATTCCCTTGCATTTCTTGACTATCTATCTATACTGTACAAAGTACTCCATATGACGCAAACCAGTGAAACCATGCTTGCACCCACTATTGCTGATAAATCCTCACAGCTTTGCTGCAGTAGTACAAATACTGCTGTCCGTAGAGCTACTCGAGGCCCGTTTTTACTTTTCGCCATTGAGGTGGCACGGGGTGCTCTTGGCCTTGACCAGCTTACACTTTATCGCACCCGCTGTTGTTGGACTATTGTTTTGAATATCAAACTGTCAAGTAACTTGTCTCACCTTCATAGCAACTGAACGATAATGGAGCCCTCTCAAGAAAAGGTTCTTGAAGCACATCAGGCGGATAATGGAAGCGCAGGACATCTGACTTCACCAGAAGATGGCCATCCTCGCGAGAAAGAAACACGAGAAGTCACCGGACCGAAGGTGGGTGTCATTTTCTCTGACAACTCAGTAGGAATTTCGCGAATTGCTAATCATGTTCGCAGTGGTTTATCTTCGTGACTGCTACTTTCACTGCCATGTTTTTATACTCGCTCGACAACACTATCGTCGCAAATATCCAACCTGTAAGTCGTCACGGATGCATGTCCATACCCATCCCGTTTTATTTATGCTGATCCGTATTAGACGATCGTAAACAATTTCAACGCTGTCGATGAACTGCCATGGCTTTCTGTAGGGTTCGTTCGGAAGAATCCATTTATCAGTTTAGGACACTCACTAACTTTTGTTTTCTTGACCTAAAGCTTCATGGTCGGTGGTCTCGCCATGGTCATGCCATTGGGCAAACTTTATTCTCTCTTTAACGGGAAATGGCTTTTCGTTATGTTCGTCGTTCAGTTCATGGCTGCCTCCGCTCTATGTGGTGGTGCGCCTAACATGACCGCAGAGATTATTGGCCGTACATGGGCAGGTGCTAGTGGTAATGGTATTTACTACGGTGTGATACATCTCGTCTCAACAATTACTCTACCGAGGGAACGTCCAGCTTATCTCAGCTTGAAGTAAGGGAAACATCCATCTCTCTCGTCCTCCCACTAACCAATCCCCACATTACAGTGGTCTCGTTTGGGGTATGGGAGCAATTCTAGGGCCCATCGTCGGTGGATCACTCGAGTTGGTCTCGTGGCGCTGGGCATTCTACATCAATCTCTTCTTTGCGATTCCCCTCTTTCCGGCGTACATATTTACGATCCCTTCAAGCCAGCCGGCCCCTCATCTCTCGATCAAGCAAAAACTTGTAACTTTTGACTGGATTGGGGCCTTGTTAAGCACTGGTAGTCTCTTAACGTTCATCGTCGCCACCAACTTTGGCGGACTAGAGTATAGATGGAACAGCGGTCCCATCATCGCGTTGTATGCTGTAAGCGGAGTCCTGTTCCTCACATTCGCAATTCAGCAAACTTTTACTATCTTTACTACCCCCGACTCTCGCATGTTTCCAGTGCATCTTTTACGCAACAGGGAAGTTGTCCTACTGTTCATCATACACGCATGTGGTGGTACGATTAGTTATGTCCCCGTCTATTTCGTCCCCCTTTACTTTCAATTTACAAGAGGAGATACAGCCGTTGAGACTGCAGCTCGCTTCCTTCCATTCGTTTTTCTACTGATTTTTGGAATATTGTTGAATGGATATCTTATGTCAAGAGTTGGATATTACAAACCATGGTTCGTCTTTGGGTCAGTCCTTTGCGTTGTCGCCGGTGTTCTCTTCAGTAAGTTCTCTCTGTTCACTCCAATCATTCAATCTAGATAAACTAACATGACGTGAAACTTCAAGGTAGGATCGAGCTTACAACCTCGAATCCTGCTATTTACGGCTATGAAGCTCTTCTCGGTCTTGGAGCCGGCTGCTTTGTCGCTGCAGCTTTCGCTGTTGTTCAAGCGAATGTCGACTTGAAAGACCTCGGATATGCAATTACCCTTATGACAGTTGCTCAAATTGGCGGTATCGCTTTCGGCTTGTCAATGTCAGGAGCGACTTTCCTAAATATTGCCATACAAAATCTTGCTGGTGTATTTCCCGATGAGACTCGAGAGACTCTCGTTGACGTCGTTTCGGGTACCAGTGGAGACTTTTTGCAGACCCTCAGTGACCAGAAGGCAACGGAAGCACTAGATGCGATTGTTAGAGCAATCCAAGTTCCCTTTATACAAGTTTACGCTGCCTCAGCTCTGACTGTCATTTTAAGTCTTGCTCTGAAAGTAAGTAAAATCCTTCATAACCAGAAATCATTCAACAAATTGCTGACATGTAGCGACATAGTGGAAAAAGGCTTACAACGCTATCCCTATTACCGGTTGAGACTACTAGATGTTACAATTTTGGTATACGAAATGCCACGAACGGTAGATATATTCTCATTTTCCAACTAGTGCGAGCAAAGGAATGAGAATGGTTTAGCAGAGAAAATGATAAAAATTCTAACCCGCATGACTAATATTCAACCAGTGTTTGCATGGCTAAATATCTTGAGTCGTACCTCACGAAGCCGTCAGTCATCGGTGAAAATAGTAGGAAAATTATTTCTATTCTAGAATATGCTCTTTATGTAACTGCCCACTTTCCTGTTCGTTGAGTTACTTGTTCAGATGAACATGTTTGCCCGATACAAGAAAGGATGTGAGCTTTGTTTTGACGGGTCGATAAGGTGCTCTGGCCATCATTTAGATCCAATATCATCAGGTATAATCTTGTGTAGATGTTTCCTTAGTTTCGTTTTAAAACGTATGATTTTCGTCTATTGTATTTTAATGTTACATTCCAAAATCTAAATTCTCAGAACTCTCCAGGTTTTTTTGAGATAGACCGCAATACGACAAACACTCACTACGTCAAACCCTAAATTCAAACTATAAACCCTTAAAGAATATGAAGGATAATACGGTAGACATTATTCTACTTCTATCAAAGTATTAGAGAAATATTACGTCCCACTAATTCTGACACCCCATAGTGGATCTTCTATTTGCTCTCCATAGCCTCAAATCAGAGCGATTATAACTCTATTACTTGTCTTCGTTAGATTTCTTACTCCATTCCTTCGTCACATACCTGGAAGCTTCTATTCTACAAAAAATTCATTCATACAAAGTGATACAAAACTCCGGTCCTGAACGCGGTGTTACACCGTGAAATACCTTACACAAGCAATTCAGAGAGCGCCTTTCTGCAGACATAAGCACTTATCTCCTGGGAGCAACACCTTTACATTGGTTTATACGAGCCTTGATTTATCTCTACACGATGAAACTCACACCCGAATGGCAAGCTTTAGAGGTGAAATGGGGGCAGCGACCCAGCTTAAGCGGTACCGTTGAGGACTTTCGTACTGGATATGATCAACTCAGTTTAGCTCTTGAGGCGCAGGAGAACACACCAGCGGATCCCTCTGTTCACGTCAGTAAGTCGCCGATGAAAAACACATCTCGTTCTTACATTTTCTAATCACAAACGTAGGGGACGAGGTTCTACCAAGCGGCTTGACAATACGTATCTACGTGCCCGAGGAAGTTCACGAAAGAGGCCAAAAGCTACCTATCGGGGTATAGTAAGTGAAATATACAATACGTTGACCAATCAGTCTTCTAACTTCCGCTTTCAACTATCCAGTGCACACGCTGGGGGGTTTACCTGTGGTAGCCTTGATAATTACGGCGAAGATCGTGAGCCTATGTCCCGAGAAGATTTGAACGTTACCAACATAGGCATCTATAGGTCTTTGTCGCTATCTAGTACAGCATGCACCATGTGTGCTCGCCTCCGTGGATTATCGACTCGCCCCTGAGCATCCAGTTCCGACACAGCTTCACGATTATCTAGAAGGATATGACTGGGTGAGTAGCCAGATATTGTCATATATCTTCCCCCAAGCATAAATTTCATCTCGCTGAGTGTATATACCTAGGTATGGGAACATGCGGAATCACTCGGCGGATCCAAGGAGACCGTCTTCGCCATTGGCACATCCTGCGGTGGCGGACTCGCTCTCGGTGTCGCGCTGAAATACCTCGAATACGGCACCATGGCGGAGCGAGTCAAGGGGATCATTTCCCTCGCTCCAACTACAATCCACCCCCATCACGTTCCGGAAGGGTTTAAGAGACACATTAAGTCGTGGGAGGAGAATAGAGATGCGCCCATTCTGAACTACGATTCCTACATCAACTTCACAGGTGCTGTTTCCCTGCGAACTTTGAGCATACTGAAACTAAAGATGGTAGAATAATACAGTAATCAACGGCACGATAAACGAAAAGAAAAATCCGGACGTGCATCCGGCGCTTCACCGCCGGCTTGGAGAACTACCTCCCACCTACATCGTTACGTGTGGGGCGGACTTGGTTAGGGACGATGGCACGATCGTCAAAGCCGTCTTGGATCATGCAGGGTATGCTCTCCCTTTCCCTTATTTCTTGAAGGAAACAATATCCAGTGCTAATGATAACGTCTCCGGGGGGATAGGGTACCTTGCAAACAAGACAATTACGAAGCTCTACCGCACTTGTTTTGGCTGTATCCCGAGATTCCGGAAGGTGCTGTGTTCAAAGCAAATACTGCTGCGGCGGTGAACTGGATTATGAAGGCGGGAAGTGTGAGACAATAATGGAAGTGATTTCATAGAAGTAGAGAGGGGTCCCCTGGAGGGGTGTTTCAATTATCTCCTTTATTATCTCAGGGAGTCACGAATTCATGTGAAAAATAGAGTACTGGTAAAGCTTTCGCCAATAACCCTTAGAATTAGTACTATAACCCCTTTTCCAGGAAACCTAGACGATACAGTCTTACTTTACTCTAACCTAATCCTCGTATCAAACCCAACATCTATGAACGTTCAAGTTGCCACCAATTTCGATCCCGGAACTCGTCATATAAAACCCGCTACCCACATTCCCTCCCGGGTACCGCTCAAAAAATTCCAACAAGCGGTTTAGTAAATGGTTTAAGGAAGACTAGTCACCGTAACTTAACTGATAGAGGTCTTAATCTACCTTTCCTATAATTCACTCTACAAAACATACAGCACCTCCAAACGCTATTATGTAGAGAGTAACAATAGTGATTGTCTTAGCGTATAATTTAGATGGTATATAGATGGGAAAACAGATCAAAGTATGTTTACACATTCCACACTCATAAAAACCTATAAACCAGCATTTGGGAGTGGCCTAGTTGTCTACATGTTTCTCGATATATATATGATTTCAGCTTTTAATACCTGATAAAACCGAGATTTAATTCCTATCCCGGGATCAATTTACAGTAATCACTTCCCCCTTTCCCTACTACTCGTACAAAAATGGCCGAGTTACACTTGGAGAAAGTGTACACCTTATCAATCACTTCGAATAATTTCTGGCCGGTGGCTGAATTGTTGTTCAAAGCTTGAATGGAGAAAGCTAAAATTGAGATACGAGAAGAGTAGGATAGACATATCCATTCGTCTCCATTATCTTAGATCTTGGCCTCTCAGCTATCTCCAGCCTCTAGATCTATACCAACCATGCGTTAAGTATCAATTCCAATACAAG
This sequence comes from Patellaria atrata CBS 101060, assembly GCA_010093705.1. NCBI lineage: Eukaryota > Fungi > Ascomycota > Dothideomycetes > Patellariales > Patellariaceae > Patellaria > Patellaria atrata. The sequence continues at coordinate 622,906 of MU006103.1, forward strand.
GTACCGGTAACCTTATCGATCCTTACACCGTTGTGTGGGGGTGGGGGGCTCTGGAGTTGGTTTACTTCTCCCGATGTAGGATGCCTATCATCGACGAATCTAGTGCAGCATTTCTAATCCCATGTCCCGTTTACTATTGCTTTTCCATCTTCCCGTTTGGTACCACTACCTTACCAACAACGAAGTCACTCACCATGGAGGATGCAGTTCTAGGCAATTCACGAACGCATACACATGCAGCGCTGTCGATGTAGTATTTGCTGAGGGTCCGCCATGCCAGATGCAGGGAACTTCAAATGTCATCCCGAGATTCCCCTATTGCCGGGCAATCCCCATGGCCGAGAAACATAAGTGAGTCTAATGAGTGTCCGCCACACCCATGGGGAACGAACTACGGTGGTAAACCATCCTCCCCACAACTTTATTTCAACGTATGAAGCACTATGGTAAGGCTAAAGCATGCTAAAAAGTAACTGTGGGTGTAACAAACCTGATTGGGAAGGTGAAAGAAACAGATCTTTCCTGTGGCGTCTGGTATTACCCACCTGCGTCATCTCACCCTAACGTCCCTCTAATATCATTCTTTCTTACCGTAAATCTTGTTTTCTCTTGTCGCTCAGGCTCGATTGTCACACAATCACCACGCCCGATCTGAATGAGATCTAAGGGACCGCTCTGTCCCAAACTTGAATTATGATACCGTTCTTACACACTTGCACGCTTCAGGATTCGGTGTAGTCCCGAAAGCTGGAGGGAGAAAGGAACGCATGTAGCAAATAATGGCGAAAGAGTCGAAAGTTGTCCGTTGGCATGCACGACATGTCTCGGCAGACGAAGAATATGGCCCCGAGAACCGAGGAATGCGACCCCAGATGTCACAGCACGCAGGGATAGGTATGGAAATATACCTTTATCTACACCTGGCCACGAAAAAAGCTCGGCACCCCGAGTTAATGCAATTTTGCTGACTTTGCTTTCCATTTTCCCTGTATACCTTGTCCTTCCTAATAATGCTTGATAGAGGCTTGTCGCTGCCCTTTGTCTATCACCATTGCTAGCATGCATTGGTACAGTACATGCTTCAAATATCTTGGTCATGTTCCGCCGAATGTAGCATTTAAGCGGACGAAGTCCAGTGGCGAGTTGCCTCCTCCGCATTCTAGACATATCATAGGCCTAGACGTAAGGCAGGGGGTTTCAATATACAAAAGTAGTTGCACTTGGATACTCGTGAACATTGTATCTGTTCTCATACCTACATACGACGTAGTAGAAACCAAAACACTGCGTTGTTCCTCAGTTCAAAATAAAGATTGTGGAATTTTCTTATTTCGAAATCGAAAAGAAATTGTGTTTGTTGTGTACTACAAATATGCCAAAAGCACCTAAGAAGTGGACTGCGGAGGAAGACCGAATCTTGCATCAAGAAGTCATCGCAGCCGGTAAGACAGGCACTCAAAATCCTTCAGAAATCCATCGCGGCTTATGTGTGGCTTTTTTTTTGTTCTAGAGCTGAAAGTTCCTTTTAGGCGAGGACGGTCGACCAAGAAGTTGGACAGCTATTGCAGCTTGTCTACCAAACCGTACCAATAAGGATTGTCGTAAACGTTGGTGCAATCACCTTGTCGGAGGATTACGAAAGGGGCCATGGAGTGACGATGAAGATGAGAGACTGAGGAATTCAATTCAGAAACATGGCCAACAGTAAGATTTGATTCATTGTTAAGGACCATAGTTAACAGAGGGTTAGGTGGCCGCTTGTCTCTGAAGACGTTAGAACAAGGAGTGGAGATCGTAAGCATATCTAAGCATTCATCATTATTTAGCAACATAGCTAACACATAAGTATCTAGAGTGTGCAAAACGTTGGAATCAGGCCTTAGACCCTGCGATTGATCGCAGTAACTGGACGGAAGACGAAGTAAGTAGGTTAAACCAAACAATGAGGAAGATACTGACAAAAAGAATTAGCAAAGAACACTATTAAAAGCTGTGAGAGAGCATGGAAGGAGTTGGAAACAAATTCAAGAGCTATACTTTCCGGAGCGTGCGACAAACAATGTCAAAAATAGGTACAATTACGTTGAACGCTAAGTTTCCAGTGCTAATACCATACGTAGATATACAACGTTGGCAAAAGGGGATAGATTAGGGGTAGACCAAACCCCGAGTGAAATATCCGAAAGTTCCTATAGTGGGACGGAAAGTAGCCCCTCCGATTACCTTCAATCTTTTGACATGTCAAGTGAATGTTTCTCAACCGATGCAGCGACATGTTTGGAGAATTCTGATCAGAGTTCGACCCACATACAGAGCCTTACCACAATACCAGATCCTCTCAATATGGATGAGGTTGACTTCGATTACCTCAATATCGATCCGTTTTTCATGGACTACATGCTTAAATCGATTCCCCAAGAATCCGACGTACCGAAATTGCAGCAGTGTCCAATATCAGATTTGGAGAAAGAATCAAACACAGGTTATGTTTTCGACAGTCCCATGGCGGATTCAGGCTACATGATAGGATTGGACCCATCGGAAACCGTAGTTCAAAATCATAATCTTTCCAATCCACACGCAATGGATAGCGCAGCCCTACAGAAATTTGTAATTACTATCGATGAACCGAACCCAGAAATGGTGGGAGACATTATGGGCCTTCTGGTAACTCGAAAGGCGAGATTCAAATCGGAGATGCAGCAAGGTGGTTAGAAAAGCGGACGGTCAGGTCGTGTTCGAAACCCTGAACAAACAAGATCCTCTGTACACGCTTTTGCGACATTCTTTTGCGACATGCGCTCTTGCATGGCACTCGTACTACACCCACACAACATAGATAATACATAATACTAGGTATAACTCTTCTTATCTTCGAGTAGAGTACTAATATCTTGAAAGTCGCCATATGGCCTGGTTGTTTCCAAATTCAAATCGCGATGTAACATAATTCTTGACCGATGATATCGTAAATATCGACGAGGTACGATGAAAACGGGCCGACTGTCCATCATAGGAAGTTGCCTGCATGGAGGAATTCGGGGTATCTTTGGATCAAGTCTCGAAATTTTGAAGGATCGTCAAGATGTTCTTCCAGCACGGGAATTCCGCGCATTGTATCCTCCAGCACGGTAATCATCGCTTTGTGCATGGTAAGCTATGTCTTGCAGTACGGTAAGCTTCGCATTCAAGCACTGTAAGCATTGCATGCCTTGAGTGGGGTTGGGCATGCGGGCAAAGTCAATGATTGGGGTGGGTGTCTCCTGTACCGTAAAAAGATAGAAATAATGAACTTTCCAGAATATAGTAAGGCTGTGAATAGTGGAACTATTGAACTTTAGAAACTTCTCAGATGCTTTCTTTTACTTCATAGTTAAACAATGTTCAAACAACGTACCTGTCCCTTTGTCCTGTTCGACGATAAAAGCCCGGGAAAGAATAAACGTCGCCTGAAGTTGCCATGCTCTATCACGAGCAGCAGCTCACCCCGTGGCGTGCAGGCATCGGCGCATTTCTGGGTGGCCATATCAACAACGTGGGGTATTACTATCAGATTGGTACGCGGTTCACAATCCACTTCGTCCGCACTCACGGTGGCACACTTGAGATCTCTAACATCACGCAGGAGATAGATTAAGAAAGCTGCGAAGTTTAGGTTGGGATGAACCGTTGATTTAAACTTGGCGCCTACTGCGGACCGGGCCGACTGCCTAAAACCCTAAGGCACCTTATCTGGAACTTAGCAGGAACCGAGGGACACCAACCAAACCTTGTTCAAAGCTCTTCTATGCCGGAGAAGAATGTTCCTTTACACTGCCTCGGGCTGGTATTCGATCTAAGTGCATACAACCACCAAAATTCTCGAGCATTTCGGCGGAGAGAGGTAACAAATCCATCGTTGTTCGCAGGAACACCAAGTGTCAAGGCTCAACCTCAGATTGAAGCTGAAAGGTATATTGCTACATATACACGAAGCCTCAACTTAAGAAAAGAAAGTAAAAGAGAGTATCAGAACAGCGTGAGCTGTTCTATTAAAGTACAACATGACTAAGCTACTGGATCATGCATGGAGCTTAAACTTAAGGAAGGAAAGTAAGAGAAAGTGCCAGAACAGCGTAAGTTGTTCTATTAAAGTATAGCATAGCTAAGCCGCTGGATCATCCAAGGCACTTATACCTATCGGGTCTAACCCGTGACACCAAGACCCAATTAAGGTATAGAACTAAGGAAGTTCTAGATAGAAATAACGCTAAGACCAAGTACATGGCAGGGAGAAATCTCACATTACCATCGAAGAGGTCATTTTCGCATGGTGAGTCCCTCAGAGATCTCCTACCTTGGATGAAAGGGGTCTAAAACGGGGGAACCATTTGAGCGCACTATATCCACATGAGAGAAGCCCGGTCCTTTTGACGCAGAGAACGCTACAGAAATACCTATAACAGATACTACACAAGATTCTTGAATACCGATTCCCACGAGCCTTTGTCTCTGCGTGTTCGCCCATCCATTCCCCATAATCCCATAGACCGGTAAACCGGTGGTGGCTGATGACTCTAAATTAGCGAAATCCCTGTAGGAAAGTCCTGAGTCCTAGATATAAAGCTGGAACAATTTGCAAGATAACCCGTGGGTTCCCTCTATAGAAACATAAGCAAGAAGTTCGGGATATTGAGGAGAGAAATTTGTGGATATGGAAGCTAAGTGGAAATACAAGCACATCCTTCGTTCAAACTTAGCAATGAGAAAAGGCGATAAGGATATTGTGGTAAAGAGAGCTGGTTTTGACCTTGTTGGATCAGCCTCTTTTGTGCCGCGCGGAATTGAAAATTTGAGGGCTTGATAGGCATTTTGGAAACCCTTGGGCACTAAACCATCAGGTCACACAATCCATGATTGCAGATAGAAAGTGAGCTTAGAAGTTTAGTGAAACAGCATCATCTCCTAACCTTACATGGGACGTATAATGACGATTGAACCCTTCTAATTTCTCCCAATCACTATGAAAGCAAGAACGCGCCGAAGTAGCTCTCAAGAGCGTCTATGTCATCAGGAAGGGAGGAGGTACCGACCCAAAGGTCAGGACGCACAACCACGAGAGCGCCACTACTATGATTGACACCATATGTAGTATGTGCATTTTCATCTGGTGCGCGGTCATCAAACACGACCGTGGCCGTCATTCGTAGTAAGTCTAACTCCACCTCGTCCATGAGACCGACAGTCTCATCAGGAAGGCAGTTGAGCACGACCACGATGTTAAAGAAAGAGGAACCACCATACCGATGGTAAAAACTCTTGGTATTTCCAAGTACTTTCGCTGCGAATGACGAAACGTGCTGACGTACCTTTCCACGGAGGTTGGAGCCAAAGAGAACTAGATGGAAGAAACCTGCACCCTTCATCCTGTCATACAGATATCCCGTCTCGTTTATTGAGAAACAAACACGAGGATTGGGCGCTCTAACACCGTTTTGGAGTTTAAGTGCACCGTGATCGGGTTGTATGGGAGAAGTGATTACCGATGGATCAAAAGGTGCTTCGATACCGAGTAAAAATTGGCCGTTTCTCCCGAAGAAGCTGCCTAGGAACTTTAGATCCAGGGCCTTGTCTTCATCAAGGATGTTATGATCCCCGAAAGGTACATCGACGCCCAACATGGTTGTGCCGGTTCTATCAACGAATGTAGCCAGCTTTTTCAAGATTTCAGGAGTTAAAATCTCGTCTGGATTAAGGTTGGCCACGGTTGGGTTAATCTTGAAGCCCTTTTTGGGTTGAAAATGTCCATTCGCCAAGGAAGTACCATTGACGGGCGGGTGCCCGTTGACCGGTGGTGTACCATTTTCACTTGGGTGACTGACATCATCTCCTGACTCTTTGGCTTCCATGTCAGATACACCATTTCGTCTACTGTTTCCAATTGGGTTGCTAGTCCCATTCGATTCTTCGTTGTTGTTCTCCAACATTTCATTCGATGTACCATTTTCAGTTGGTTTGTTGACTCCGTTTGCCGAGTGTTCTGATTTCCTTTCAGATACACCATTACTTGACGCACCTTTGGCTGCTGGTATGGATGAGCCATCAGTCATCATCATAGCACCCTTTTCTGGATTCCTTAGATCGACAATCGGTAATGAAGTATTGCACACAAAGCGGAGGTATTCCCCGGAAACTTCGATGATGCGACAAGCTTGCTCGTGCCTCTCGTGGTGATATGTTGGCATAATTGTATCGACAGATGCTTTTTCCTTACATACTAGGCCCATCTTCCAGGCCAGATTGCATGCATCCATGATAGAAGCGTTAAGACCGAAAGCGCCCATAACGCTATGAACGTGTCTGAGATAAAGAATAAGCTAAAAGATTCCGATATATTTGGGGACGGGGACTCACGCAGCATCCCCAACAAGATGTACCCGTTGATCTTTCGATGAAAATGACCGTGCAACACGTTCGGAAACTGCATATTCTGTCAGCCTTTGTGCATTAGGCGTAGCTTTCTGTCATACTTTTCCAGATGGTAAACCAGCTCAAAGGAGCTCCAAACCTAACTTTGTAAGGTGCAAAAATCTTGTTTGTTTGCTCCAAAACCTCCTCGGGAGTGATAGAGTGAATACTGACTTTACCCCCAGTTTCAACAAAAGTTGGATCTCTAGCTTGACGGGATGCAGCAATGGGTCCTGTGTATGATACATCAAGTTGAGTGTATAACCTATTCAGCTCGTCAGAGTGAGTAAGATTTTGGGGATAATTCGTGAACAATGGTACCTGATGTATCCGTCTTCCCTGGGGATAATTACACAACCACCGTGCTCAGAGCTAATTACTGACCTAACTTACTTTTAGTAGGGTTAATCCAGATTTGAGAATTGAACCAACCCGAAGTTCCAAGCATGAGGATAGTCAGTTTCATATATGCAGTCCATGATTCCCCAATAGATGTCGGTACTGATGCCATCAAAAGGGATCGCTAAACTTTTGCGAATCTTACTAGTCCCGCCATCACTTCCAACGAGAAACTTGGCACGGACTTCTTCTTCTTTCCCTGTACGTTGATTTTGAATTGTCACTCGCACTGGATGTGTGCCTCCGTCCTCCTCTACAGAGAAGTTGCTTAATGTCGAACTTCGCTCTACTAGCATCCGATGGCGAAGTAAATCACGGATATAGATGCGCTCGATTTGGCCTTGGGTTACAATATGTAGACCTCGATACCTAGAATCGCTTTGATGGGATCGATTGAAGAATAATTTCTTACCGTCCTTATAAATTGCCGTGCGTTCAATCAGTGGTCCCTCTTCATGTACCTCTTGGGCCAGACCCCATGAGTTCAAAATCTCTAAAAACCGAGGTTGAACTCCATCCGCGCGACCAGCGATGAGAGGACCTTCGGCTTTATCTATAGAACGATCAGTATATGTTCTAAACAAAAAAGATACGTCTGGGTTAGGCACCTACCAATTATGCGAAACGAGACACCTTGTCTGACCAAACTAAGAGCTACTTCAAGTCCACTAGGTCCAGCTATCTCCCGTCAGTACTGGAAGGGTCCATTAGCATTACATTCCACGCAACTAACGTACCTCCGCAAATCACGACGTCGACTTCCTTCGACGGATTCCACCATTCAGGAACGCCATGGGGATCGTTAGTACCATCGTAAATCGTTGGCCAAGTGCGTAGAAGGTTAATTCCAAACTCATTGTGGCCCTCTGAAGTCACTATTTCCTTCCATGGCGGACATACATAGGAATCGTCATCTTCTTCATCTGTCAATTCACGCGCCCAAGGTGTACCCGCAGCGATCTCTCGGTAACCCCTCTCGTAGGTGAAAGCTTGCGTAGATTTAGCCATGACAGCGCTTTGTTATTCAGACCGTAGTTTACTACCTGTATTTATCTATACTTTTCATGCAATGTCCATCGCATGTGGAAGCGCCACCAGTGCGAGCTGCGAAACTCCGGTCCTTCGCGGCACTCCGCCCTATGGAATCGACTCAAGGAGAATAAGATGTAAACTGAACTCGGTCGGAACCCTGGGTCATTTCCCCGAGATTGACATTTGAAATAAAAAAAAGGGCGATAAAGCGTCGAGATCCCCATGATTGAAATTGTGACCATGTGTTGATAGATAGCAGCACGTATCTTTGCACCTTAGACTGATTACCATGGACTCCCAGAACGCGAAAACTCTCGCTGATCTCGGTCACCTCATTGCAGCATCGTTGAAGGTCCTTGATGGCCTTACGAAGCCCTCCAGTTTCGACCAGGAACTGAATGGTCGTGAGGTTACCCATAGCGACACTCCAAAAGGTATTAACAAACACACACCAAACGGAAATGGAGAACACGACGACTCATCAAGCGGAACATTGAAACAAATTGAAAAGTCTTCACAACTCGGATCTGAAGAGTTTCCCACCAAAGAGATTTTTGATGTGCAAAGAAATCTTTTAGCTGCGGCCGGAAAACTTACGGAACTCGTTAGCTCGCCAAGCAATCGACTGCTTGAAGTTTCATCACAATATTTTGAGGCGCGTGCTCTTCACGTTGTCGTTGACAAACGTGTTGCAGACATTCTCAATGCCGCCCATGGAGGGTGTATGGGTATCGAGACGCTGGCGACAAGAGTCGGCATAGAACCAGGCAAATTATGTACGTCTCAACATTGATAACATCCTCCACTTCGTCAAATAGTGCTGACAATAATTACAAGCGCGCATTATGCGATGCCTTTGTTCAATTCACATTTTCAATGAACCTACAGCCAACTCCTTCGCTAATAACAGGATATCGGCTGCGCTTATTCATAATGAGCCACTTCGCGCCTATGTGATGCTCTTGTATGTCACCTGCATACCTCACTAGTTGCAGTTTTAAAGGATTCGAGGCTGATTCTTGTAGTGCTTTGGACCTTTACAGCGCGTCAGATCATCTTCCTCGATATTTGAGCGATGAGAGCACAGGAAAGTCTTATGATGTGCAAAAAACCCCATTTCAATCTGCTGTCAACACTACCAAACCTCGGTGGGAATGGCTAGAAGAGAAAGTACCCGTGAAAACCATACTTGACGGTAATTGTGGCTCCTATGGCGCGTTCAGCGAATATCCCGGCCCGTTCGGGGATGAGCTAAAGCAGGCCGTGGATGGGAAATCCGATGATGAGCTTATCAGTCGACCCGAACATAAAATATTCGGCATGGCAATGCTCGGTGGTGGACGCGTTTTTGGCACGGCGCATCTCTACGGTTCGTACCTCTACCATCAATTCCTCCTTCTTTCATAAAATGTGCTAAACTATCCTAGATTTTCCGTGGGCCGATCTAGGGAACGGAACGATCGTTGACGTGGGCGGTGGGGTTGGTACGTAAATCTCACACAAAGTTTTTTCAGTGCCCACAAATTCTAACATCATCTCAAGGTGGTTTCTGTCTACAACTTTCCCAAATTTACCCAGACTTGAACTTTGTGGTCCAGGATCGCGCTCCTGTGCTCGAACAAGCCAAGAACACCATCTGGCCCCGTGAGAACCCAGAAGCTCTGGATCGAGGGAGAGTAACATTCACCCCCCATAACTTTTTCGAATCTAACCCCGTCAAGAATGCTGATGTATACTGGCTCCGGTACATCATCCATGACTGGTCCGATGACTATTGCGTGGAAATCCTATCCGCGATCCGCGAAAGTATGGGTAGCAACTCCCGCATTCTGATTTGCGATCAAGTTATGAATACAACTTTGGGTTCCCCCGAGCTAGAACCAGCACCAGCACCCCTACCAGCTAATTGGGGTTATTACACGAGATACTCGCATCAGCGGGATTTAGCTATGATGAGTATCATCAACGGTATTGAAAGGACTCCAAGCCAATTTGTGAACATCATTGAGCGGGCTGGCTTGCGACTACGGAAGATTTGGGATTGTCGAAGCCAGGTTTCCATCGTTGAAGTCGTTTTGTGAACCACGAGCTGACTTTACTTTCTATTGCATTATTAACTTAGTACAACTTGAAATGAATCAATGTCTCGATATCATGTTCAGCACGTAGCGTTTTTGGAAAGTTCTCGATGGTGATTCATATCAAAAAGACTAAATCTCTATTCTACTTTCATTGGTGATATCGCTATTCCCGTAACTGAGTATGGAACAAGGTTAATAATGCTGTTTTCCCACACACAATAAACACTTTCCTTTCCTGTCAGGTTTCTGGGACACCAACTTGGGATGCTGGTATCTCAGAGCCGAGTGAACCTTAGCGGGACCGGAGTGACTTCAGGTAGGGGTTGAGGATTCCTCCTCCTAACGGAATAATAATACCGCACGCAAAAAACACGAGGACCATCAACCTTTGAGCGGTCGGGACAAAGTAAGCTACCCTAGATTGCTCAGTACATAGTATGGGTACGCAGAAGTCAAACCGCAAGTGATAGTATCACCTTGTTAACCCATAGTTTCATCATTTACGGTGAGCTCTTCCGTTGTAGATGGGAATCCTAGTACCTAACGTGGAATTTGGAGTTGAAATTCAATACAGAACAAATCGTAGACTTGGACTCGTATTGCCCTAACGACTGAAACTTCATTCCAAATCGAAACAATTGTTATAATTTTCCCGAGAGTTATTCTATACTTCTAATCGAGTTCTCCTGAGTATGAAGTCCTATTTGATTCTGATTCTCACTTACCCATCATGAGCGAATTCAATTTAGGAGAGAATCTACGGCCAACCTGAGGCTGTCAGAGAGACTCTCTACCTATACATGATCGTTAGCCTCGCCTACTGATCTATTCACTTATAATCTCCACTTACATTGTCAGGTGCAAAGAGACTAAAGTGATTCCCCTTGATGGGATAAACGGGTATTGGCTTTTTGATCAGCTGTTCCCAATCCGCGACATCCTGCATGCGAAACTCTCTGTCGGAAACAAACGGATACTCAACCCCGTACAACACAAGCGTATCCACCAGCTCAACGCATTGAAGCATCACGCATTCGAATCGCGCTGAACTCGCATTGGGCGTGTACTTCCCGAGCAGTCTAGCATTGCGTTTGAACTGAGCCTCCACACAAGACCTCAGCCTTTGCGTCTTCGGCGAACGAGCGGCGAATTTTGACGAGATCTGCTCTATGATTGTATCGGGTAGTGGATCGTGTTTAAGGGGGCTTGGACTATCAATCAACATTACTCCTCGGGGAGATCTTCCCTGAGCGCGAAGCTGGCGAGACACCTCATAGGCCAGAACGCCGCCAAAAGACCACCCTGGTTTAATTTTAGCTGTATTCTCTCTAAGATTTGCAGTTGGATGGCTTACCACCGAGAATAAAATCCTCCGCATCCATGAGCTTCGCACGTGCAATGCACTTTGTTGCAAGTTGCTCCAAAGATTGAATCTGATTGTCCATATTGTCGAAATCGACGCTTGAAATACCAATGACACTGCAAGGGAGCTTTGAAATACGTGAATAGATGTTAGACATGCCGCTTCCATCATGGAAAAGATAAAGAACAGTCTGGGAATGCTCGTTTCCCTGTAGTAAGGTAACGCATCGTGGTTCGTTGGGACTTGAATCCACATCATTCTCTTGGATCTTGAGAGGTTCTGTTAGTTCTATGGAGCAGTCCAAAAGTTGTGTAGTATCCATACTGTGACTTTCAACGAAACCTTCGTCAATGGGATGTGTAGAGTTTGATACCGAGACGTTGCCAATAATGAGTTTCTCTAGTTCTTCAATCGATATGGTGGAGATTATATTGTCGTTCGTATTGATATCTATACCGAATATCTCACGTAGCCCATGTTCAATTTCGATAGAAAGGAGAGAATCCACGCCTAAGGAATCAAGTGTGCAACGTTTGTCAACACCCGTAATTGAAAATCCGCAGGTCTTTTCGATGAAGATACGTAGATCCTCAACTCTAGGTCCTATATCTAAAGTGTTTGAAATCGTTGGCTTTCTAAATTCAGAGGGTGTTCGAGATGATGGAGCTGAAGTAAGCATGGAGTCGAGCTCGGGAGTCACCATGCCGCTTTTTGATCCGCTCTCGATAGAAGATTGGATAAGCTTGCATATGTCCATAACAGTAGTGCAGCTCTCTAGCATTTTGGTTGTATCCCCAAGTGTAGGATACTCCTCTTCGAGTTTATGTGCGATCTCAATGAATAAGAGCGAGTCAATACCCAGGTATTCCAGTTTAGTATTCTGACCGACCGTGCCATCTAATTGGCACAACTCAGATAGAATATTCGATAGGGCGTGGAAAACCTCTCCTTGGGGTTGTTTTGAGATTTCGGCTAGTCTGGGAGCGTCAGATCCGTACTGGTTATTGTCTTTGAGATTTGGGCTTCGGGCTTTGTCAGACCCCTTCACTTTGGTTGTTCCGTTCGTTTTGACAATCCCATCTGTTTCGACGGCTTTGATAGGTTTGATTGCTCCGTTGGTTCTGGTGTTCCGATGCGAGTGCTGAATGTTTGTTCTTGATGTATTGTGATTTGTCGACTCAATCGTACGGGCAAGTTGTGTTTGGAAGCCTTTTAAGCTCAAAATTTTGAAATGCATTCCTCGTACCGCGACGCGGACGTTATTCGTTGAATCGAGTGCGTACGCATCCGCTATCAAATGACCTTTTACGGCGTCAATCAAGCTACAGTACAATGTCAACTCTTGAGTGGGAAAAGAGCTTCCACGGGGAACAATCGCTTCTTCGACGCGTACGCAAATGCAAGCTTCAGCTGCGCTGACTTTGAGGTTGGCAATGAAACCTGCAGCGTGAAGAAGTGTGTCTACGAGCGGAGGTGGACTATTGAAGATTTCCTGTTCCAACATGGGCAATTTGAAATGTCCAAACCCCTCCAGCCCAGATGCGGCAATGCGTAGTTGCTTGATCGTCAAGAAAGGATCCGAATACTGGACTACGCGAGGAAATATAACGTCATATATCACCCTTGAGGAGAGAGACTCGACAAACTCCACGGATTTGAGTTGCCTATTAATCACGGACGACTGTCGAAGGAACATTGTTGCAATATCCTCAGCTCGAGCCTGACCTAAGATACCCGTGCAGTGAAGATCCCCAGTACCGGAAGTGACGTTAAACGTCCCAGTCATTAGATTGTTCGTCGTAAAAACAAGCATGTGGCTGCCCTCTTGGTAAATCAAAGGCTTGTTAAACACAATGTCTTTGAAAACATTGAATGTTCCTGTAAAGTTTTGGGTTTCCAGGTCATTCGCCTGAGCTGCTAATTCCATGTACACGGAAGCCGGACATATCGGGACACCACCGACCGCATGTGATTTGATATAATCAGCCAGGGAAGAAACGGTAGTGTCGAATGTTCGTGTCCCGTCGGGTTGCGATACGCACGAACCCCTGAGAAAAGAGAAAGGAGAGAAAAACTTCCCAGTTCCCCTTGGCTCATCTCGCTCAGGAGATAGATTGTTACTCCTTGGTTCTTGGTATGGAATAATGAATGTTGACGGCGATAAGGGGTAGTGAGGTAATTCTCCCAGGAATTGTAGGTCAGCTCCGCGGAATACTTCTGTCCATCGGATTTGTTGTCGATGAGTATATAGACTGCTTAAAGTAGCATTGATTGTGACCCAAGGCTCTTCGGACGGTCTCAGGGAAGGCAAAGCATTCGAAGCCTTATGGTTCAATGTCGCTTTCACCATGGGTAGTGCTATTGTTTCATCAGCAGTTGGAGACATTCTTGGGTTTACACCACTTACTTTTTGGCGCCGGTCCAATCTCCAGAAATAAAAGTTCTTTCTCGGCCGCAAACTCTTCCACAGTTTTCAAAGCTGCAACGAAGTCAACTTTCTCTCTTGCATGTTTAACGAAGTTGGGAGGTTGGAGATCATCTTGTGTCAGAATTCTCCCAAGTGTGCTTGAAGCGATCGTAAATTCAGGGGCATGAGTAGTGATCGTTGATGCAAGCTCATAGAACGGCTCCAGGATAGGATCCAGTGCGCTAGAGTGAAATCCATATGTGACATCCAGTTGCTTAGTCTTTATCCCCATTGGCTTATTTTGGTATGCGAATTGCGACAGTGAACTCTTTGGTCCTGCAAGGACACAGTCCTCTGGGCTATTTATGCATGCAATACTAAGTTCTGGGTATAGTTCACTGTTCCTGGATAGAACTGACTCTAGCTTGGTGGATGACAGATGGCATGCCATCATACCAGACGATCCAGGTTCGCAGAGGTCATACATCAGCTCTGCGCGCTTTGCAACAAGGAATAGCGCATCGCGGAGGGAGATTGCACCAGCGACAGCCAGCATAGCGTATTCACCAAGACTGTCAATAACTATAGTAAGCTCTTGTTCCGTAAATATTAGAAATAGTACGCTCACCTGTGTCCAACAGCTATATCTGGATTTACACCAAATGACATCCACAATTTGGCGAGGGCGTATTCCACTACAAAACAAGCGCATTGAGCGGTAACAGTTTTCTCAGCCAGAATTGGGTCATCTAATACATGCTCATTCTTAAGCATGCACGGCTCAGTCTTAGAATACCCGAGGTTTTCTAGTATTTCATCGCAAGTTCGGACTGCCTTTTGAAATACTGGAGCAGTTTCAAGAAGCTCTGAAGCCATTCCTTGGTAGATACCTCCTTGACCGGAGAAGACGAATACTACAACCTTTTTCTTTGATCCATAGAAAGTGTCAGGGGTTTTGACTTTCTTAAGCTTGTCCAGAGCGCTTTCTACACTGTCTGCGACAATCGAAAGGCGGATATCATCATACTCAATTCTTCTAGCACTGGCGGAGTAGGCTAAATCTCCGAAAAATAGATCCTTAGAAGCAAATGCAAAGTCGTGATAGCTCTGAGATAACCTTTGAAAAGCGTCGACTGTCTTTGCAGAGATGTTTAAAAGGTAACTTGATCTGACAGTTGGGAAACGCCTTTTCATAGGCCGGATGGGCTCCTCCAAGATAAGGGCTGCATTTGATCCAGCAGCGCCAAAATTGTTCAAGAGTGCTCGTCGAGGACTCTGGGGCTGGGCTCTCCATGCGGTGAGTTCCCTTGGAATTACAATATTATACGTAGATAAATCTCCAAGCCGAGGATTCAGGGTTTCATGTGCAGCTTGAGGGGGGATCTGTTGCTCACGCATCATTAAAACCAGCTTTGCAAGTCCAGCTGCTCCAGAAGCTGCCTCCGCATGGCCTATATTACCCTTGATAGAGGATACATAGAGCGGGTTACTGGGCTTTCGACTCCATCCAAAAGATGACTTTATGCTGTTGATCTCTGCGTGGTCACCTGCTTGAGTCCCTTATGATTGTTAGTTACAATTGAATTACGTTGCTTCAAAGTTGACTTACCGGTACCGTGCGCCTCTACTACGCTGATTGAGTCCGGAACAACTCCGTGTCGGTTGAATAATCTCTGAAAGAGTTTTGCTTGAGTAGTTGAATCGGGATATGTAATTGATTTAGAAGTCCCACATTGATTAACTTCAATTCCTCGAATGATACCGTGTATTCGATCTCCTTCCGCTATCGCATCACAGGCGCGTTTCAAGACAAATACACCGCATCCTTCAGCTCGACAATATCCATCAGCGGACGCATCAAATGGCTTGCACTGCCCTGAACTATTGAGGAAATGTGCTCGAGAAAGACCAATGTGCATCTGCTCTGTTCAGTTTTGGGCTCGAACTTTAAGTCGGTTTGCACTTACATCTGGACTCGATATTACATTGACCCCCCCTGCTAACGCTGCTGTGCAATCTTTTGCTTGAAGTGACCGACAAGCTTGATACAATGCTATCATCGAGGAAGAACAAGCAGTATCGACTACCACAGATGGACCTTCAAATCCGAACGCATATGAAATTCTTCCGCTAAGAAATGCCCGAAGGGTTCCTGTGCTGTAATAAACATCAATATTATCACGCGTATTGTCCACGTAGTCCCCAGTAGCCACTCCTACGTAAACACCGAATGAGTCTCTCTGGAATGTTGGGGTGGCATCCGGTGAATAACCAGCATCTTCCAATGCATCCAAAGCCGTATGTAGGAGGTTCCTTTGTTGAGGGTCCATCGACTTTGCCTCACGAGGTGAGATCCGAAAGAAGCCGTTGTCAAAATCAAAAGGATTAGCCATAAAATTTCCATACTTTGATTTTGTGGTTCTTGAACCATCCCCTTTTTGGCTGTCGGGTTGATAGTAATCCTGTATGTTGAAACGTGATGATGGAATCTGTATGCTGTCATTTTATTGTTAGGTCGTGTTCATGGAAGAATAATATACCTCTGAAACTACGTTTAGACCCTCCCTGATTGTATTCCAAAATTGCGATTTCCCATTTCCAACAGGATATTTGATTCCCATGCCAATTATAGCAATATCATCCGGTGAAACTAACCTCTCAGAAACAGAAGTGCTGCTTAGAACGGTGAGACGTGGGTGCACAGTTGATTTCATGTTAAAAAGTAGAGATTTGGCATTCGGTTCGATGGCAATAATTCGATATGCGGAAGAGGTGTCACTACTTAGAATATTCTTTGCCTTTTGAAGCAGTGATATGGATACCATCTGCCACTCGACTTGTTTCATGAACATCGCGCTTAAAATAGCTTCCAATAGTGATGTCTTAATCGTATCGAAGAGCATATACTCTCCGTCAAGTGTTGATCTAATGGGCATTGCCAGATCTTCCCAGCATGGGAATTTGATGTTTCGTCGACGAACATCCTCGATAATCTTTGTTCGGGTAATCCTTGAGACCTTATTGCCACCGTGATAATACCCATGCACATTTCCGGACCTTGTAGTTACAGACTTTGGAAGATATTCGACTTTAAAGTGGTGTAGAGAGGGTCCTTGTCCACTCAGTGACAATGTCCTATCCGCTAAAACGGAAGCGATACATATAGGGAATTCAGGTTTCTGAACAGTAATTAGTGATATGAAATAGAAAATGTGAGTAGGAATACTACCTCAGTTTGATTATATCTTTTCAGTACTTCATTCATCTCCTCCAAACCTAATCCTGAAACAACCAGAGACCAGGGAAGGTCATTGGGGTTGTTATGACCCTGAGTCCTACTATTCTGGGCAACTCTTATACCTATCCAGAAGACCAGACGGAACCCTTCAACAGCCCAACCGTGCAACTTTCCGTCCAAGAGTGCAGGGGATGCTGCTACCATAACTGCAGGTATAAGTCCGGAGCAAAGACCACTTACTTCATCGATAGTCCTATTCTGCTCATGTTGAGTACTGTTGTATCGCAAGTACTCTAACATCTGTTGAATATATAGGGCAGTGTTCTGGATGATCGGGTTTGATGAAAAAGATTTTGAAGGGATCGCTAAGGAAAGAGGAGTCGTAAACGCGGAAAATATATCTTCCCCTAAGAGTAATTTCTCATCATCTTGAAGGCTTTGGATTTCCAAAACGAACGCATCGAAACATGCTGAAAGGATGGTCTTCGCTTGTACCGATGAAGATATGAACTGATGAAGATCTTCTGATAGGCCTTGTGTGAAGAGAGAGGGTGAGCCCTGTCCAGCAAAAAGAATTGCGTCTCGTACTAACATCGTGATGGAATGTTGAATTCTGTGTGAAAGAGAATTTGTTTTGAGTCAATATGAGAGAAAAAATTCCTCCTAATGGGTATATCAGCCCAGTTTCGAACGTTACGGCGAGAGAAACCAATTGCTCCGGGTAATACGGCGTGTAAAACCATATACTCTAAAATATAGCGTTTGGTGATTATGGATGAAAATGATTTTCGCAACCAATGAGTTTCATAACAATCCAGCATTGAGGTATTACAAAGTTTCAAAGTCTTATTAATGTCTATGGTAGTTAGTTCTAATCATCCGAAAAAGATTTCTCTAATACAGTACGATAAGTGGAATAGAACACTTCATATCTGCTGATACACTTGTCCAGTTCTTAATATTTTAAGATTTGTCACTGGAAGGTCTAGAGACTTAGTGAATACTAGTATATTACGGTATGGAAATGTTAGGGATCGAATTACAGTGGAAATTGATAAGTATCTATAGAATTAGAAAAGTAAGTTAAGTAACAACAACTATCCGAATCGGGTAGTCTTAAATGCTTGGCTGGGGAGAAGGTAGTGCCAAGCATCTGGACCGGAGTACTTCAAACATCAATGACTCCGGTTACGCCACCTTCGTAATCCCATAGACCATCT
Organism: Patellaria atrata CBS 101060; assembly: GCA_010093705.1. Taxonomy (NCBI): domain Eukaryota; kingdom Fungi; phylum Ascomycota; class Dothideomycetes; order Patellariales; family Patellariaceae; genus Patellaria; species Patellaria atrata. The sequence goes on from MU006103.1 coordinate 641,093, forward strand.
ATTACGGAAGGAAATCAACGAGACATACGTCGGTAGATGGATAGCGCGATCAATTTTTCTTTCAGCAATTTTTGAGCCTTAGATACGAATCTTCCATCAAGTCATTCCGATTGCTTTCGCTCTCCTTAGTCTTTTTACCTCAGACACGTACTATTCTATACAATGACTGTACCTCATTTGGAAGACTTTATTCGACCTTCTATTCTCCTTACGGAAACAGATAGGGACGAAACAGTACGCTCAATCATTGATCTTATTCAGTTCAATGCTACCAAAAATCCGCATCATTGCTTTTGCTTGCAAGCTGAAGAGAAAACTGAGGATGGAAGCTTATATGCAAAGGAATCCTCTTGGAATGTCCGACAAATCACCTTTAAAGATCTTTATCTATCTCTGAAAGCTTGTGTTTCCTGGTTAAAGGCTTCTGGCATTGGCAATAGTAAAGCATCTTCCTCTAAGAACCAATCACCAGTAGCTGTATATATTGAGAGTGACGTATCCCTTTTCATCTACGTAGTAGCATTGACTGCATTGAACTGTTCAGTAAGCTTGAACTTTCATACTTATGAAGTAATCTTAATGCTGAACCCTCCTAGGTCGTTCTATTATCTGCAAGATTGAGCTCGGAGAGTATCAGTCACCTACTCAGAGAAACTGATACAAGGCATCTCTTGGTTTCGAAGAGAACCCATCATGTCGTTAAATCATCGGCCCTGAATGACATCAATGTCACAGTTGTTGTGGGATACTCTCACTTCATGTCAGATCTCAATCGTGATGCAGAAGAAGACACTGATGCTTTCTGGAGAGGAGGTAGAGATTTTGATGAGAATGATAACAAAGTATTGATTCTCCATTCATCGGGTACTACGGGTCTGCCAAAACCAATCAGACAGGGTCATCGATATCTCTTGGGTTACGCTGCTTGCCACGATTTCCCAGTGGATGCCCCTCCGATATGGCCTAATCTTTCAACTCTTCCCTTATATCATGGATTTGGAATGCTAGCACCTTGCCTCAGCCTGTCAGTTGGGATGCCCTGTTGTTTTCCTCCTGCTACAATCATTCCTGGAGCACAATCTACTTTAAAGTTGCTGTCCCTTTTTGAAGCACAGTCACTCATGTCTGTACCGAGCATAATGGAAGACATCCTTAATATAGAATCGAAAGAGCGTGGTGAAGCATTGTCCATCCTGGCAAAGTTAAAATTTGTGGCGATCGGTGGTGGTCCGTTGCCACATAGTGTTGGAGAAGAACTCTCACACGCATCTGTGAATGTCCTAGCTCATTATGGAGTAACTGAAATTGGAGCACTGGCGCCAATCTTTGTCCCTGGTCCAGACTACGATTGGAGATATATTCGGTTACGTAATGATCTCAACCTCCAACTCCGTCCAGTTGAACCCCTTCCGCTCGCTTCGAGTGTTGAAAGATTCAAACTAGTTGGACTACCGTTCGGCTGGGGAAAAGAGTATGAGATTCAGGATGAGATTGAAAGGAGACCATCCCAACCCAACAAGAACATTGATATTAAGGTGATGGGTAGGCGAGACGATATCATCGTTCTACAAACTGGTGAGAAGATTTCCCCAAAACTTATAGAAGACGCACTGGTTCTCGATCCTTTCGTCAAATCGGCTATCTGCCTCGGGGATGGTTGTTTCGAACTATTAATTCTTATCGAGCCTTCATCTTCTGTAACTTTTGACGACGACTCCTTAAGGAAACACGTGTGGGGTTTGCTTACTCGGATCAACCCAGCTCTCGACAGTCACGCTAGAATCTCTTGTAAGGAAGCGATCATTATTAAATCACATAGAAAAATTATTCCCCGGTCTGATAAAGGTTCTGTAATGCGAAGAGAAGTTCACAAATTGTTTGAAACAGATATTAAGAATGCGCAGCGAAAGGTCGAGACAACGTCATATGAAGAGGGACTGTTCGGCAACCCATCAGAAATCAACGAAGCAGTAAAGAGAGCAGTATGCTCCATTTTGAGTGACAAGCTACAAATCGACGAGCTGTCAAGTGAAGAAGATCTGTTCGAAAGAGGCATGGACTCGCTCCAGGCAACCCGGCTGGCACGCGCTCTATCGTCCATCTTCTCTTCACTCTCTCCTACTTCTAAAGCTCATATCACAAAGGAATTTGTGTATCAAAATTCCTCCGTCAACAAATTAGTCTCCGCTTATAAAGACTTAGCCCGAGCCCGGAAAGATATTAACAGAGAGCCTAAAAGCCGCCGAACCAGAATAAACGCCCTTGCAACCGAATATATGGATTCAATTCATCGGGATGAAGTTAACATACTCCTTACGGGCTCCAGTGGAAACCTTGGTGTTCAGTTACTCTCTCGGTTAGTAAAGAGCCAGAGGATTGATCGGGTGTACTGTCTTTGTCGTGGGGGCGATAGAGCGGTAGAAGAATACCAGGAACTCCTCCAGACCTCAATAAAGACGGCTGACGTCCTGATAGATCCATCGGGATGGGATAAAATTGAGATAATCGGAGTCAACATGCAAGCTCCTCGTTTGGGACTAACCTCCGAACAGTATACAAAGATCATAAACTCAATCACACACATCGTACATCTAGCATGGCCCATGGACTTCAACAGAAAGCTGGAGAGTTATAAGCCTCAATTAGATGCGTTACAGATGCTCATCAAACTAAGTTGCGATATCAATCAATCGCGGCCTAATACGAAGCCTCTGCTACTATTTGCATCATCCATAGCTGTTACTAGGTATTATCATGAACTCACCGGTCGTCATGTCGTCCTAGAAAGATCCTTGAAAGATCCAACTGTTTCAGCATCCTTTGGTTACGCAGAGGCCAAGTGGATATGTGAGCACATGCTTGAGAGAGCCTGGAAGACATTGAGACAAAGTTTCGATCCCGTCGTCATGCGGATCGGGCAACTGAGCGGACCAGAATCTTGCAGAGGGGTCTGGAAAACGGCAGAGCATGTCCCAGCGCTATTGAAGGCATCGCAACGAATCTCGGCATTCCCTGCTCTTGATGGGGTATGTACCATAACATGAAGGTAACCGGGATGCTTGTATAGCTAATTATTCGACTAGGACTTCTCTTGGCTTCCCGTCGATCGTGCTGCAAGTTCTATATTCGAAGTTCTACTTCACAAAGCGACCCCCAAAACTCTTTACTACCATCTAGAGAATCCGATACGACAATCTTTCGCCGACCTAGGCACAATCGTCGTCAAAGAACTCAATCTAAAAGACGGGAAGATTCCTTTCGAAATATGGCTAACTAGGGTAACTGAAGTTATGGGAGACGCAAGCTTGATAGAGTTTTTTCGGAAGGACTTTAGGTCTCTCGCGAATGGGGAAATAAAGCTGGACACGGGGAGGACGAGGGGGGTGTCGCGCTCCTTAAGAAGTGCGAATGGACTTGGAAAGGATCTGATAACGGAATATATACAAAGGTGGCGCGAAATGGGGTTCCTCTCGTGATATTGATTTAGAGATATAACACTTCATTACGAGCCTTGATATTAATGAAGTTATTATCCTCTAATCCCTTTCATGCTGTGAATAGTGTTTACGTTGATTGCCGTAGCAACATCATAGAGCACTGCCCTTATAATAAAGTGTTTCAAAGGGCTCAACCCTTATGCTGGAGTCATAAGCGGTATCGGACTGAGAAGAATCTGGATTGGCGGACTTTTTAGGATTATGGTTTGATGGGAGAACCTAATACCCACCCTAGAGCTCCCACGCGCTTCTCAAGGTTGACATAATAGAGTTGTTGCAATAATTGTGTCTTCATTGCGTGGAAGTTTGCGTGTGCTTATCCCATTGACTTATAAATGTGCTAGATATCGCAGAGCATCTGGGAGAGCTCTCCAATACTTTGATCATTCGGAATTATAAAAAACAAAGGGATCGTGTAGTTCTATACGGAGGCGAAGTATGATAAAAGACTTTTAGGATTATGGAGCAAATCATCTTGGTTCATGCTACTGCACAATAAGTAGTAGTACTATTCTCCGAAAAAGGTTGTGGTTTTATAGCATGGAGACCTGAGTTTTGACTTGTAGCCACCCCCCTATTCTTATAACCTTGAAGCAAATGAGATTATATCTAACCCACTGCGGTATAGTTGTATCGAACGTGGTAGTGCTAAACTAATTGTAGCCGAGATCTTAGCTCCTACCTAAAAATTTCCCAACAGCAGGATTTTCAATTCTATGATCTTATCAATCTACAAGTACAAGTACTCTGTACACTATAGGGCTTTTCACCATCCTACACTCAGAATTAGAACACGCTCTTCAATTCACTTAATCAATTGTCTTTTCCGAAACTACCTCAGGAACCATCTCTGCAACATGTCGTCCTCATATCGAACAAGGCCTCAAACTCAGGTGACAATGAAGCCGGGCGAGCTTTTTACTGCTTACCTTGAGATTAATAACAGAATCGATCGACTTAAAGCTTCTATTACCACTAGTAATATTGACTATTGACTCCATAGCTTCAAATTGGTCTTCAGAGACGCTAAGGCGATCGATCACCCTGTCTGTTACCATTACCACATTGAGCTTACATTTCGGGAGACTCTTAAAGCACGAGATCCATCCTGGGCGACTGCGAAATAAATGTCCATCATTTCTTCAGCAGAAAAGGGGTTGGATGCAGAAGACATAACCCAGTTGGTCATCGCTTACGAGACGTATAAACGATTCATCGAAGCTGCAGGAGGGGATCCAGCTCGACACAAGGGGAAAGAATGGGAATCGAAAGCGACGTTCAAATGCAAAATCCAAGCAGGAATCATCCTAGAATAGTTAGGAAAGCAGACGCGACAACACTTTCCAACCTCTAGATTCACCACGTTTATGATCCTTTTCGAATAGGATAGAGGGGAAATTTCTAGCCGAGTTTACTGTGTCGGTTCTAGTTCAAAGCCAAGCTCACCCCCTGACACTAGAACTACAACTTTCTTCAAGTCAACATCGGTCTTATCCTTCTCCAATACTAACTTGAAACGCGTCTTTGAGGTTTTGACTTGTCCTTTGCCGCTCACTGAGTAAGGTGTGATTCAGCTGGAGAAATATGTGAAATAATGACGTACGCCTGCTTCGATTGGACCTCTCCAGAAGAATTCACCCGGTTCTTCTTCAAAATACTCTAAGTATCGCGGCAAAAACAATGACCAAGGTTCATCATGATGAACTTTCTAAGCTAAGGTAGAGATCCCAAGTGACCAAAATGGCGATGGAAAATGCAGCAACGCTGGCTACCGGTATGAGAATCTCATCCTGGCGATTTGCTTCTTCAACAGCATTTCAACGGGTAGATGAAACATGGAAATTGGCTTTCGAAGGTCGGCGTCGAGTCGACAACACCATTCTATTGGATCGAAGAACATTCCGCACCGCTCAAGTTCAATGATACGGGGATCTAACGATGCGGGAGCAAAAACAACCAGGTGGTGTACCAAGGATTTGCGGACATGCTTGCAAAGTTGCAACCTAAAGTCATTCTTGTATGTCAGAGTGAAAACGGTGCCCAACAGACAACACTTTTATCGGTGGTCATGATCAATCCGCAAAGCAAGAGACCACGACATCGCATGTCTAAGCAACCAACAAGTTCTTTCGTTCTTGTCCATTTCATCCAATGAATTTTAAACATATCAAAGATGGCGAGGAGCCCTTAAAGCGGGCGCTATCAGAATACTTGCTCGATGTAACGTTTATAGTCGGGGTGAACCTCCTTGTCGGCCTTGAGTTGTCTGAAATTGGATTGATAAACCTCAGGGACCATACAAATCATAGGCCGCTTATAATTTCTCGCGAAAGAATTGGTTGGTTCTACTGATCAAGGACCAAAGAGGACGAATTCTCGGAAGATGAAACAATCTGATGAACTTGTTGGATATATAGGTATGCTTCAACACGTAGCTTCTTTACTCTCAAAATATCGTGCAAGCGATATTTCAGATCAGATCAATACTGAGGCTATTCTAGAAGGTGGCTCTGACTATGGCGGCATAAAGGATGATATACTATGAAGATATCAATCTCGGTTTCAGGAACTTCCTACCTAGGTCAAACCCGTGGAACCTAGATTTGCTGACAAGCATGATTTGTGGCTGCAGATGACGAGACGCACTTGATATAAGATCACTAGTAGCAGTAAGATCGGAAAATCGAGTCCCTTTACATTATATTGCTAGACTCTTCGCTATACTTATTTCTCTCCTCATCCTGACTGAATATTAGCCTTTCTGCAGTCATACCCTACCATAACTACTAAAAATTCGAAAATCGACAGTATACAGTTTAGTACTCGAAGCAAGCTTTTGTTAATCAAAAGTTACCGGTAGGAGCAAACACCGGGACAGATGGTCAAACTAAAACTTTCGAGGCATCAAGAGGGGTTCCACTAAATTGGGTAAGAATTAAACGTCTCTAAAGTTTAGCTCGTTGCAAATACTGTCAAATGGCCATGAGACCTTAAAGTGGGTAGTTTGAATGACACTTAATATATACAGCAGTACTAACTTACCGCAAATTAGATCCGCGCACGTGCCGGACCCCTGAAAGTATGGGGAAGACCTGTACTTTCTGCTTGTATATAAAGTCTCGCTCGGACGGCCGGTAAGCCATGATAGCACCTCAATCCATCATCTCAAGGGACAGTCGCCTTTCCCCTCACAAAAATGCTCGGAATTTCTCTCATCACGCTCGCGCTCGCCGCCACTGGCCTTGCTCAGGCTCCAGTTGGCTACCGCACGGTGTACATCACGTCGATGGTAGACACCAAATATGTTGTTCAGCCCAAATCTGCCACAAGCGGCAGCACAGTGGTAGTGTCAGTTCCCCCTTGAATTCTTCACCTAGCCAACGAGGGCATGACCTAACACTCCCAACCCTGTAGCCAAACCCTCACCAACATGCCCGCTCAACAATGGTATCTCCAACCCGGCAACTCGACCATCCAACTTGCAGGCTCGACCCTCTGCCTCGACGCGGGTCCGAAAAGTGAGTCCTCGACACCCCCTTTATGAGTGTGAACCCGATTCTGATATACCGCAACAGGTAACTGGAAAGATATGGCAACTATCTACGTGAAAACCTGCTCCGCGACGGAGGTCGCCCAACAATGGCTCGTCATGGCCGACGGACGCATCGCTCTGCCCGCGTCATCGAACCCACGTAAGTGCTGCGAAGTCGCGATTTTGGATCAGAGTTGATGTTTGATAGGAGAGTGTGTTGATCTGCAGTACATGAGGGCTACGCCGAACAATCCGGTCGGGTTGTACAACTGCAACGGGTTGGGCAATATCGGTGCGGCGGATAAGGGGCTTAATTGGCCTTTGCTCAATGTCACTTCTTGAAGTCGTACTGTACCAGTTCTGGAGGAATGGTATGGGTCCGAGGAACACCATTCTGGGCTCTTTGATTGAGAAAAGAAAGCCCAGGACGGCGTAGAGATCCATAGTAGAGGTGTGCATTTCTCAAAGTTAGCGCTTATCGTAGATATTAAAACTGGATAAGCAATTCCAAGGTCAAATGCAGGCTTGTCTGAACCACCACGCCCCAAATTTTTGCTTAATTTTCCTCAGCCGAAGCTTGAGTGCATCCGTCTCGTACATATTGCATCTGATATGTTTTCTAGGGATCTCGCTCGAATAATCCTTGTTACCCCTCAGATGCACTCCGAATCTATCCCGGCCTCGAATTAGCCGCATGGGACTTGTTAATCAACTCTAAGACTATATATAAGATCATAAGTATATATTTTGCCGAACTCGGCAGTTGCATCGAATTACCGACGTATACTCTCGGGTCAGAATCAAGAACTCGCATGATGCTTAAAAGTTTCAGTTGACCTTTTCATGAACGATTCATAATGCTACCATCCTCATCGTTTAAATGATGGAACTGCTGATTCTGGATGAGAGATTATTTATCGCTGATGAATGCGAAAGGTGGATGTTCGAGCTTCTCGTAGAGATGTGCCAGCATGATTTTGATTCTTCGATTCACGAAAAGAAAGGCGAGAAAAGCAAGTCATCTATGAAAATAAGATAGAGCTTCCCTATCTAGTACGTCCCGAGGAATGTACAGTACACTATAATCTTTATTGTTAGATTCCCACGGAAGAAAACTATGCTGTTTTTAGTGGAGAGAAGAAACGTGAGCGAGCTTCAGGGCCCCCCCCCCCCCCCCTTTTTTTTTTGAAACCTATAATTTAAATTTAGGATCCATTCTAAGAGCGTTCCCTTATTTACAATTCCGATTTCGAGCGGACGGAACTCACTACAAGAATCCAAATAAAAGGTGTTCTAGTATGAAAAACAAAGTCCTTGTCTTACTCAGTTACTAATCCAAAATAAGGGACCACCGGACTAGCATAATAGTCCTATTCTTTACTTCCTGGATACTGAGAAACCAGATGCCTACAAATTGACTCTCAAGACCTCCACAGACAGAAAGCAGCGACCTCTATATAGCTGATTCTAAGCATACAACATATTTGATGGAACTCGAAATATTGTTATGCGACATTGTCGTATCAACTAAAAACTATCGCTGTCGGGGTGTTCTCTTTCGCCTTTTCGTTCATATCGACATACCTACGGAATCTCCGTGCTTACTGATACGAATCGTCGTTGCGATGTTCAAAGCGACGACTTACAAGATCGTACGTATCATGCGGGGCGGTCAATTGGCCGGTCCAAAATATTTAGGTCTATTATCTTCAGTCATTCCACTAGGAATGTCTCTAGAGTTGATAGCATATCTCGTTCCGGATAAATCTTTGTTCTCAGAACCGTTAACTGCGAGAGTATCGTTACCGCAAGATGATCCTTCCTCTATCTTAAGAGAATTGGGAAAAGAGACGTTGGACGTCGAGATAGATAGAAGGTCGTTGTAGAGGAGAGATTCGGAGGGGGTGGATGAAACGATGGGACCTACGGCATTTCTCGTCTCCTTCCTGGACACGAGGTAGGAACGATGATACATGTGCGCGGTTCTCGAACACACCTCGTTACTGATGAAAACGTCGAAAGACCCGGCTAAGTATTTTATGCGCAGTGATTTCGAGAGAATAGAGAGGGAACTAAGGTATGGAAAGGATTCCACGTCAGGATTCCTTACAATACTTGAGCCGCAATTGTAACAGGCTAGAGCCTAGTGGTATGGGATGCCCTACATCCGAAGATCAGCCAGTAATATTTCCCTCAAACCTACCCTCAGACTCTTCTCTTCTTCTTCATCTTGATTGTGGATAGCATCTGGACTAGATAGTTGGAACACAATTACTAGAGGCCGCTCACAGCCATCAACTGTCGACATATGCACTTACCACTTATATTCCGTTATAGATCTGATTAGTTGTTTGGGACAAGAGGAGTTTACAAGATTAGGACAGGAAGGTACCTACACATTCGCTTTTCAATGCTTCTTCTCACCCCTTTTCTTTCCATTTCCCCTCAACACACTATCCTCTAATGCGACTGCATTGTTAAAAGTCCATACTTTTACGGAAGGATTTACGTTTTGAGGAAGGAGTTGGGCCTTCAATCAACCATGGGTATTCAGCCCTAGTTCCTTTCTTTACGCTCGTCGACAGTCGGTTACTCAATTATAGGACGTTATCGTGCCATCTTAGTAATCACTTCCCGGTCGTGTTTTAAACTTTGCTTCTAGTATGCACGGTATGTTCATTGATTCTTGTTCCTGTTGTCGAATTGTTAGAAAGAGTAATTCGAAGATACTCATCCTCCAAAATTCGTCATCTCTAGTTGATCTGGTAGGATTACCAGTACTTTTCAAATTACTCGGCTAACGGCAAGTAAGAACTAAGACCGTCGATAGAGACTGGGTGAATTTAAACGACTATTCAGAAGTCCTCTAGTTCTAAGACGCCACTACGCAACCTGTTGTCTCTTTAGAGTCTTTTCGGCTCAGTTACGAATTGTGGTAGCACTTCAACCATTTATAGCACGAAGGGAAACCTGTTGGAACATGAGTCCACTCCTACAACGAATCTCGGCTAGTTGTGCCACCGATCGGTATGGAGCACCAAAACTCTATTTGTATGTTATTCTCAACAGCTCCACTATCTCAACAGATATCTCAACAAGTATTATTGACATCTGGATACGTATTCACTATAGCTCTTGAGGATACAGAACTATAGGTCATATCATCCGTAGCTAGAAAGAAATCTATATTATTCACGTCTGATAACCACATTGGACCTTGAGTTTAACACACACTTCTTACATCCAGCTCCAGTAATGCTCTCCTCATACTAAAGTAATCTTCGTAGACAGGAGAATATCTCCTTTCCGATAGTACAATAGGAGTATCCCACTTCTTTATATGTTAAGGTCAGAAATATTTGTCTCTTTATGTCCTCATCTCTCATGTAAATTTTGGCCTTATACTTCACTGTAATGAAGAGGGACCCAGTTTCCACCCCTAAGTCGCTTTTATACCCAAACCATAGTCCTAACCAAGGAGTAGATCTGATTCTAGAAGCTTTGTGGAACATTATGACGTTCATTCTCCAACCGTACACTTACCTTGTTGCGCAAAAGGCCCTGGTCAGCCTTTTATTGGCTTTTAGCGATTCACATTCCTTCATTCGCGTTGCATTGTTCCCCTTCACGCTTGTCTGTAATTACTATCTCATTCCCGTTTATACTACATGGATCCCACGTGCCGCTTGGATAACGTTTTTAGCGTCGGAAATAATGACCGGCCCTTTGGGTTACTTGGAAAAGCTGCTAATAAGCCGATGGAGTTTCGAACACAAAGGCCCTAGTGCCCAGGTATTAGGACACATTGAGCAACGTAATGGAGGTAAAACCCATACGGTTGGAGATAGAAAGCAAGTATATTCCAAACCAAACTTCACTTTAAGTGATAGGATAGGTTATGCTTGGAAACGTCTAAAGTTTGGAACCTAGGTCGCAATATCGAATCGATACATCGGCACACCGTTTCAAGCACGCAATACACCTCCGTACTCGACCACCGAACCGAACTTCATTCCTACCCGATTCACATTTCTCTTACATCGAAGTTTAATCTTCCTAGCCTGCTACCTGATCACTGACATTCTTCTCCTGCTTAATCAACCCGCGCTCAATCCTATTGTCTACGACGAAATTCATGTCCCATTCGTTCGACGGCTACTCAAAAGTGAGGTAACAATGGAAGAAACGTCCATCCGCGTGTCAACAACCATAGGATTCTGGATCGGAGCTTATATTTGCATCCAGGGGTACTGCACTACGATGTCAATTCTGGCAGTTGCTTCAGGGTTCATGTCACCTGTGGACCGAAGGCCAACTTTCGGTTCACCCATGGATGCATATAGCATCCGCCGTTTTTGGGGGTAAGTGAAGCATCAAGCTAGCGATTTTCTTACGCATACTATATTCCGTGTTTGCCAACTCCACACTTAGTAAAAAGAGCAAGACTGATATATGCTAATGACATACTTCATTTTCCAATCTGATAGACGATTCTGGCACCAATTGATGAGGAAGAAATTCGGCACTGTCGCTGACTTTCTAACGTTTCCTCTCTTACGCGTTTTACATCTCCCGGACAAACCCCACACCTTGTTTCCACGTTACACCCAACTCACCCTCGTTTTCTTGATCTCCGGCTTGTTACATCAGGCCATCGAGGTAGCACAAGGTTTGCTGTGGAGCCAAAGCGGGGCGTTGAAATTTTTTCTACTCATGGCAATAGGTATCATGATCGAAGATGCGGCAGTTTCGATCTGGGGAGCGCTTCTAACGCAGGGAAGTAAGAGTGTAAACGGAGCTCGCGGGTCAGAGGCAGAAGTAGTATGGTGGCGAAAAGGGTTTGGGTATATATGGGTAATACTGTATCTGTCGTGGGCGACACCTGTTTGGGCATATCCGGGGCTCAGACGGGATACTGGTCAGATAGAGTTTAATCCTCTCCCGTTCAGTTTTATTGGCCTTTTGAGGACTTAGAAGGCCGGATACCATGCGAAGGAAGATCAAGCTTAAGCACTTTTGATGGCAATTCTACCTGAGGAGCCGGTGCTCATCTCCCTGTCCTATTCTTTTGGTTTTAGTGGGTGCAGCTATTTTTGAAGGAAGTAGTGATCCATATCGCAATTGGCAAGGCCAGTTACTGTATTCTATTCTCGTGACATAACTTAATATTATTGCGATAAAATTACTTGTTTCTTTTGTCGAGCCCATTCTCACATCAGAGGTTTCCGGGTGTGGTAACGGCAATGACGCGCTAGAATTATAATTCTAGTTCTACCAGACCTACCTAGTTTTAGAACTAAATAAAGTTCGAGCCGCATTATCACGACCGACCTCCATCCCGGCCCGTGGTCCCGAGCTCCGAGCTGCGATAGCCTTGAACCATCCCGAAGTCACTTGCATGTGATAATACCATTGGAAGGAGGTTTACATGTATAATTTCATTCTGATCACCTTTGGCTTTTTACAAGGGGTCACTAACGTACCTATTCTACCGTACACGATTGGTACTTCTATGAAAGGATAATTATTGCTTCCCATGGGCTCGAGTGTGTCAAGATTGGACTTTTGCCCTATTTTCACCCTAAGTTCTGTCGTCAGGTTCAACGTTGCCGAACCAACCTTTTTCTTTCAGGAACTGCTATTGGGAGAGTGGGAGGATGTCCTTGAATGAAGTTTGATATGAAAATTGTTTATTGGTGATCGTAAATTGGACTGAAATCACCATTGTCCACTTTCCGGCCACGGTCTAATCCTCGGCGATCTCGAAGGTACCAATATACGCAGAAAGAGTTACGATGCTAAGATACATTCAAACAACACCATCAACCCCCAGGTTCAAACATCAGAAGGTAAAGACCGTCAAGAAAAGCATAAGACAGCACTCCAACCCCGCTCTTCGCCTCCCTCACATCCTCACATCCCCCAACGACAGACAAACCCACCAGGGGCTTCTCGCCAGGCATCAAAATCAGAGCGGAAAGCAGAAATAGCTGCTAAATTTGTCGTTGTAGTAGCCGTCGCCGTGGGTGCTGAGGTCGTTGACGCCGGGCCACACGATGTCGATCCAGTTGCCTTGGCAGTTCGCGTCTCTACATTTGATTAGACACTTGGATATTTCCAGGCTGTTGGGGAAGCACTTACACGAACATCTTGCAGACGGTACCCTGGACTGGGCCGAGTGAGGAGACTTGATCGTGCAGATCGGGGCCGAGGGGGACTGCTGCGTGTTAGTGGCGGGTTGGAATGGGAATGGGGCGAAGAGAAGGATACCGCAGATGCCGCTGTCGGACCAGATCGTGACGCAGTAGCCGCTCCAGTCCCTGTCGTTACCTGTCGTGGATTCTACATCAGCTCTAGCATCTCACGGTGAGAAGAAGGCAGCTACTCACAGAGACGAAGTTCGTGGACTGATCTCTTCGTCAAATCCCTGGTTTCGATGTCCGTGGTCAGGTTAGGGCCCGGGTAGACGTAGTCATCGATGATTTTGGCCGTCACGCCTTGGGGGTAGGAAAATCCGGGCTGCGGAAGAGCAGCAGCTGCAATGAATGGAGTTAAGGTGCTGATTGCACTTAAGACGGTTGAGGATCTCATTTTGGCAAAGAGTTTGAGGGTAGTTTTTTGACTGATGACTATTGGGCTTTTGATGAATTGAAGAGGAGTACTGGAGATTGAAGAAAACGGGCAGGAGCTCCCCCTTCATATAGTATTTGGTCTCGTGGTAATTCGAGAGAAATATGTTGGACTGGCATCTCTAAATGCATCGTGTATGTTCTTTGCGCAACGTTGGTAGATTGCATTTCTCCAATGCGCAGCTAATCATTTTCTTCGGTACGCAGGACGTAATTGACGGTGAATTGTTCATTGGTCCTGAATATTACAACAAATGAGACATCGATGGAGGCTGAAAATGAATAACGGCATGACCGTGAGGCCGCATATTTCCCAAATGACCATGTTCGCTCAATCAATTGAAGAGCTTGGGAGAGAGGAAAATGTATTGGTAAAGGATTCAAGCACAAAGGTTAGAAAGCGTATATCATAATCAAATACAAGGATAGGAATGATGTTGGAAGATCGAAATAGAAAGTGGTAGTATTGTAGGGAGCTGGAATAGAGAGCAACTTCCTTTACGGGACAACGCAGAGCTACTTGAACATTTTACCAGACACTATAGATGTTGAGGGTATTATTCCGATTGGTCGTGTTTTTTTTTTGAAGTTGTGGAGTTTCGTGCTGCGTTTTGGCGACGACAGCCGCATTACGGTATAGTTCTAGTTCTAGTTCTATTTTACAGTACTGTACTCGTAGCCTCGTAGGATTTCGAGTTAATGTAAGGCAACCAACGAAGCAAAGCCTTGTTGGACGGACTCTCCGGCACAGGAAACCACAGCACAGCTGAGGAAGGTTCGCGGAATTCTCATAGATATACTATAGCAGATGTTAGCGGTTTCTTTGGCAGCTCGAATTTCGACACTCAATAGCAAGCTCTCTATCTTATGATTAGAGGGAGATTCCTCCATGAAACTCATTTCGGTCCGTTGAAGATACGCCCTCACCGTTTCTTGTTGGACTCCTCAATTGTTGTATAATATAGATTGGCTCTCTTCACAGACCAGTTGACAATGTGGATAACGTAGTCTCACTGCAGCCCAGTCCATAGGGTCGGGTGGGCCAGTCTGACTGCTCATCAATTGAATTTGTAAGATACCGGTACTCTGGGAGGAGCTCGTGGACCGCTGTAGAACTATTACAGATGAACGGGGTCGTATTGATTACATGAAGATGGAGAGATCCATATGGCTTGTTATATGAATAATGATACATTGCGCTCGAAGGGACGTCCGGCAGAAAAATGAAGATTCGAATATTGGGCGCACAGCACCCAAGAAGCCGCCAATCTTTCGGGGGCTTTTCTGAGGGGAACAACAGCTAAAGCTAGGCATAAGCAGCCCATTAGGGGTTGCTTCCGTCGAGGCATAAGGCGGTGAGGAGAGCCGACTACTCTCTAACAAAATCATAACTACTGTACCTTAACTCTCAACAAACCTACTTTTGTATCCTCGCATCACGTTTCGTTATCGACCTATGATACCTCGCGATAACCATCTCTTGGACCACATATCTCAAAATCCTTAATGCTGCTTTCCTCCCTCTCCCTCCGCACCTAGTACCTCGAGACGAAAGTTGAGAATCACCTCCGTACAGACCATGCGTTTATGAGTTAGATCTCGAGCGTATCTGGGTAGGAAAGGTCCCGTAGGATACTTCCAAAGAGCTCGGAAAAGTTGGGAAAATTGTTAGGGATTAGGTAGGACGAAACGGAACATCTTCACTTGCAAAGAGCGATGATTCTGATTCCCAAGTTATGATCTCCTATTTGACTCGAACTATGACTTACCTTACGACAACTACTTCTTATAGAGAACTTGTCAAAAACACTTCAACTCCAAACGCAGCGTCAAAAAAACGAGTCGCATCGGAGTGGAACTCTTCGCAAGCCTTCAAGTATAATGAAGAAACGACAATGATTCTTGTACTGTAGAGTACTTGTTTCCTGACTAGAGGTCACAATCCATGTACTGCACCATTCTACGGAGGTGTAACTTATCAGTACATTCTCATATCGCTCTTTTTCAAGGACTAGATTTCTGTTCTTCAAAGTAGACTGAAACCACACTTTCAGTATCATTGATTTTCAGTCACTACCGATCGAACTACCTTACATCAACGTAACCCGTTTTCCGCAATTTCTCCGTTCCATTTTCTCCGCAAAGTTCAGCCTGTAATATATTAACAATTTACATATCCAATAACTCGATCTTAAACTCAAGGCTACCCAGGTATATTTACGATGTGAAGCCAAAAGCCCGGATTCTGATTGATGAAGTACTAGGATTACGAGATCATTTCTAGGGATGACGGATCAGCTCCTCCGACTTCAATGTAGCAAAGCATAGGCAGGTCCAAAAGATTTATTATATCTCTTTTTCACCTCTTACTTCCAGTCTTGCAACAAAAGACCTGGTTATACGTGATGAAAGTTCTATCATCTGCTACTTGCTGCGCACTCACTCTTTTAGGTGCCGTTACGGCACAGGAGTCAAACTACACCAACCCAGTAATCCCCGGTTACCGTCCCGATCCTAGCTGCGTTTCGGTCAAAGATACCTTCTACTGCGTTTCATCCTCCTTCAACCACTTCCCCGGTCTTCCAGTATATGCTAGCAAGGATCTTGTCAATTGGAGACATATCAGCAACGCCATTCACGATCAAAGTCAAATCGCTAATTACACACAGCTTCATGGGCAACAGAGAGGTGTTTATGCACCCACAATCAGGTATCACGATGGGAAATTCTATATAATTGTTACTTTCATGAGCGATGGACCACCAATGTTTAACGCCCTTTTCACCTCAGATGACCCATTTAACCCTCAGTCGTGGGGCCCTCCCCTGAAATGGTCCACACCCGAACTAAGTTCCTTTGATCCTGATATCTTCTGGGATGACGATGGCCAAGCATATGTGACCGTTCATGTCTTCGATATTGTGGGAGTCAATCAATATCCTCTTAACACTGCCACAGGTGAATATGGTCAAAACTATAATCTCTGGAACGGAACGGGTGCAGTTTGGCCGGAGGGACCACACATGTACAAGAAAGATGGCTTCTATTATTTGATGCTCGCCGAGGGCGGTACCGGTCCCGACCACATGGCCACAATTGCACGGTCTAAAAATATCAAGGGACCATATCAACCTTACGAGAACAACCCAATTCTCACCAACCGAGGAACGGACGAATACTTCCAGGCAGTCGGCCACGCGGACCTCTTTCAAGATTCCACCGGTAATTGGTGGGGATCGGCGCTCTCTGTAAGAACAGGAAGGGTAGCAGGAGCCACTCCAATGGGCCGCGAAACAGTCCTTTATCCAGTAATGTGGGAAGAAGGGGGATGGCCTCACCCCCGGCCCGTCCGTGGATTTATGAGGGGCCCGCTCCCGCCCCCCTCGAAAGACGTACCCGGCAAAGGTCCATGGGTGACGGAGGATGATCACTACAACTTCTCAGGCCTCAGTCTCCCGCTGCATTTTGTCCATTTTCGCCTCCCCCCAGCCAATCTCTACAACATCTCAGACGGCCGACTCATCGTACACCAATCCCCGTCTAATCTCACCGGTCCCGAAACCTTCGATCCAGAAAAAGATCGCATCGCGTTCATCGGCCGTCGCCAGACACATACGCTATTCACCTTCAGTGTCGACCTCGAATTTACTCCACGAACCTCAGGGGAAGAAGCAGGCATCACCCTGTTCCTAACCCAGTATCAGCACGCGGACCTCGGCATCATCAACCTTAACGGCACCCGTCAGGCAAGGTTTCGCACGACTGCCGTCGGCGCCGATAGCTGGAAGAATATCCCCCGAGAAACAACCAAGGTGGTTCCGCTCTCCAGGGACCAGCCAGTACGCCTCCAGATCCAAGCTGTCAGCGATAGTGAATATGAATTTTCGTTTAGGGCTGATGCGGAAGGAACGGAGCGAGTTGTCGTGGGAACTGTTGGGGCGGGCTTGGTCGCTGGTGGTATGGGGCAGTTTATTGGTAGGTTTCGTGTATCTCTTTAAGCGGTCTGTGGCTAACGGAGTTTTAGGTGCGCTAGTTGGTGTATATGCGACGGGTAATGGGGCCGAGGGTGTGACTCCTGCATCTTTCGCCCGGTGGGAGTATGAGGGTCAGGGACAGATGGTTGATTATGATGTTGTTGTGGGATCTTGAGGGTAACGTGTACAGATCTAGTGAGTAAATGCGACGAATGGTCACAGCTGACTTCCGTGGTTTGAGATAATGAAAAGGAATAACCCGGGTATTCTATCATTCGGTAAAAATCACCCTATTTAACGTAATGAGTCTACTACTTTATCCAACTATATGCCTCATACATGCCTTTCCAAGTTAAATCGTGAGCGGCAATTGGGACCAATGAAAGAGCTTATTGATATTGAATATGGACCGTCGGTTATCGATGAAGATACATCTCTTTGCAATCGGTCCCGTAGGATCAATCTAAGCAGTTTACTTGAGATTGATCCATCAACGATCACATCCCATCAAGAATGGGCCAACGGTCTACGCACCGAAATTTAACCTTCTCTACACCTTTGACATAGGACATATGGGGTAGGACGTCATTTTGCCTCTTCGAGTCTTTAAAATTCGAGAGGATGCACCATGGCACATGTTAGAGAGAGGGTATTACGATCAAAAGGCTAACCCAAACCGCGCCATGCCCTACCAATTCGGTACGTTGGAAGGGTGGGATCAGAAAAAAAGGGTCAAGTTTCCCACTTCGACTGCCGGAGTAATTTTTCTCAACTAGACGAACTCCCCGCATACGTGACGTTTCCCGCAATGGAAGTCTGTCAATTTCAGACGAGAGGACAGCGTCAACAGGCACTTAGTTAATTTCTTCCACCCCAAGTAGACCATCAATCGCAGAAGATGAAGTCTCGCAATTATGTGAAGATGAGCCTAGCGGCGATCCCGTTTCTGCGCTCTTTGGAAAACACACCTTCACAATGTTCTTGTTGGAGAATTCGACAATGGCATGTGTCCTGCTACCAATAACATTGTTCAAACCCTCGACATTGTCGAATTCGGTCAAATAGTTCTGCCGAATAAAGAATAAGGAAAAGACGAATAGAAAAGGAGAAGAAATTTTAATGAGTCTGCTATAGAATACTTAAGAACGAGATTCTTAACTAGCAAATCCCTCCCCTACTAGACCTAGCCCCTATCATACACCCACAGGTAAATTCGAATCCAAACAACCGATCTACCAAGTCGATTACCTCTACAGTGTCATATCTGACACCGCAGTCAATCCCATCTTAGGCTGTGCAATCCACAGGTAAAGGTAACGCTCTCGGGTGACCGACTCAATGGCTATAGAAGCTGCCGAAAGAAACGTTAGTTCATCTGGCACTGCACTCATGAAGCGAGAGGTCCCATGTCCAAATAACCCTACTATTAGAGCGCTTCGCGGCGAGATGATTGACTCGTTAGCAAGTCCTTCTGGGAAAGAAATAACGTTACCCGTCAACGAATCCAGGATTGCAAGTCTTAGAACGCTTTATACGGAACCCTTACCGAAAAGCTCCCCTAGGGAGCAGATAGACGCTCACGTCAATGATTCTAGAATCGATGATATTCAGAGCCAGGTATGTCACTCCTTCAAAACTACAACTGGTAGAGAAATAACCTCCCATCTGAATGAGGGTTTGATTGTAGAACTTAGAGCCCGTTGTGCAGCTCGAACTACAACAACTAAGCCTTCGTAAGGGTTTATACCTCAATGTATTCCCCATACGAATAGGCTCATTGCAAGGCTCCCTCTGAAAGTGTTGACCGGTTCATTTCTGCCGGTACTGTCCATAGAGTGTTCCATCCAAGTAAAGCTGGCTTCATGCTTACGGCCATAATATCATGCTAGAAATTGATAATTATTTCGATATTTACTTTGAGACTTATGTGCGTAGTGAATCAATCACTGTCCAAAAAACAAGAAATGTAGTTCTTACAACTTTAGAAATTATTTCCGCGTTTTCTAGCCTCGAATGATATATTATATGAAATCATATTTTGTAATTCTCGCATGTGCAAAATAGTCGCACAGAAATTAAGTCTATAGGTATCATAGCTCAACCTCAGATAGAAGCTGGAAGGTATATTGCTATATGTATATGAAGCTTAAACTTAAGGAAAGAAAGTGTTGGGACAGCTTATGCTGTTCTACTAAAGTACAATATGACTAAGCCGCTGGATCACCCAAGGCACTTATACCTATCGGGTCTAACCCGTGACAAAGCTCATCTTGTCATCAAACCTATCAATTGGTAAGAAGATTGGCAAACCCTTTTCACCCCGATACCAACGAAATAAAGTCAAACTTCCCTTGCTAGCCAAGTACAAAGACTAAAATGAGGATGTATCTCCTTATCACTAATCGCGTTGGACCTTTTTCAGTTGATCTGTTTGTGAGCGGCCTCTAGAAATTGTGTTCCAACTATCTAGTCCAGATGCTATCTACAATCAAGATAAAGGAGAAAAGAAGAGTCTGAGGGCAGATTTGAGGAAAATATTACTGGCTGATCTTCGGATGCAGGGCGCGCCCATACCACTAGGCTCTAGCCTGTTACACTGTTGGCCATCCCATGCGTACGATATCGCTGACTTCCTCCTTCAGCTCCCTTTAAACTCACGGAACTACGTCGCGAACATTGTTGGGTATGCACACAGCTGGCGGACAGTTGATATTCTTGTTGCGGCTCTATTAGTTGTCATTGAATCCTCTACATGCTACCAGCGCTATTCATCGGGGAAAAGAACATACCAACATGTCAAAGGAAAGGTCAATGGTTATATAATGGGGGTTAGGGCCTGTATCCAAAGAGTCGAAAACGATATCCACACGTTTAGCTATGGTAGCGGGAAGGTGTACTATTACGAATTCCTTTCCCTTCTATTCATCTCGTGCAAGGGGAGCTACTCTGCATGCGGATAACCTTTACCTGAAACCCCTTCGTTCCCGCTACTCCTATTTCGCCATCTAACTGGGCGTTTCCAAATATCGTAGACTTGCATAAGGCCTGCACCCTTAGGCCCAACTTTAACTTGTACGGGCGCGATGTTAACCTCATCTCTAACATCGAATTTAGGAAGGGTTTTAGCAGGACGGTAACTTGGCATGGAAGGCAAGTGGCGAGGTGGAAATACTGGGGAGCCGCGAGGAGTCTCGTTGATCGAGCACTGTGGTGGGAAGTTGAAAATTCTGGGGCGCGTGAATGACCCAAACAGTACGAGAGAAGGGGTTTTAGACGCTATCTACGACAAATTATCGTGTATGGATAATGCCGTGTTGTAGAGTGAGTTAGTCTCCAGAGGGAAAGACTAGTTCTGCCGGAGGTATAGGAGTGACAAGCCTTCGGTGCGGTGGGATTAGCTAAGTTCCTACTGAATAGTTAATCAAATAATGTTGTAGAAATAGATGAATGGAATCTGTGGAGAACATACTGTATTATACTGAGAGATGTGAACGTTTGCTGCACTTGGCAAGACCGATGACTTTTGGCCAAGCACTAAGAATGTAGTTTGGAGCACACCATGTAAAAGTACCTCAGTCTCTTTCCGTTTTTAGCTTTCAAGCGCCTGACCGATTGCGAGAATTCCGTGGGGTTAAGCAGTAGCCCTTAAATCAATACAGAGATATCGTCTTGAAAGAATGATATTGTAACAGGAACGACGTCGCGTCAGCCCCGTTGCTTTGAATAAAGTTGATAAGGAAGTACACTTTAGTACTGATTATAACTTCCATAGTCTGTACATGAAAGAAAGTAAAAGGTAACGGAGGACGTTGAAAGTTCAGATCTTGGAGGATTAAGGACGGTCTAAGAGGCTTCCGGAGGATGCGCAAAGGGAGTAGGTCCGAAACTTTGAAGACCGAGATATGCTAAAGAAGATTGCTGATAATTCCTACTCTGTAGACGCTGATTCGATATGTCTTTCATTTCCCTTGCTCTTGATATGTTTAATAACCCTCTGCGACGTAAAAAAATTCTACTGTTCTATTCATAATTTGGTAGGAAGGCGTTTGAAGCGCCTAAAACCGAAACTCACCATTTTCAACGACGGAGTCGAGAATAACATCCCCCATTGACTTCGCGACTAACTTTAGTATGTCCTTTAACCACTGTCTTTGAGGCTCTGGCGTACCATCTGTACTGACGGCAATAGTTAAGGGCCAGGCCAGAAGTACAGCGATCTTTGGTAGAACCTCGTTCTTTGAAGTAAAGGGTCGTTGCTCGATTCCATTACAATCTTCCCGTGTAACGATGAGCGAGTAATGAAAGAAGAAAGGTATCGAGCGGCATAGGTCATTGACCAATGAATTCATGGTACGTAGATAAGTGTTATGCGCTGCGACCCTCTGCGGGGATGGAAATCTATATTGGGAAAGCATTGAAAGGGATCGAATGCCTATACTGTTCACTATGAGACGTGTGGCGTAATACCGATTCCAGGTGGATGCATGTCCCAGAGTTTGATAAGTATACATAGAGCTAACATTGGGATAGCAGGGGTTGGGTAAGATTAAGCACGAAGTAAATTCCCGAACAGATGATTTCCACTCTTGGGGAACTGCACGAGACCACGAATCAAGAGCGAAGTCGAGAGTTTCAGCTTCAACTACAATCCTTTCCCAGTACTTTACTTCGGAAAAGACTGGTAGGCTTTCTGCACGGAAGAGACGTAAGGATTTAGCTCGAAGGGCGGCCACCTGTACCATGAGTGAGTCCAATTCTAGAGCTGGGCCCTCCTCGCCATAGTAAGTTCCGTCTCGAAGCCATTCCGGGATACAAACGCCGCGTAGAATACATGTACGAATCTATAAAGGTAAATCTTAGAATATGATCTAGAACTGGCCATGTCATAAAGTTCGCTTACAATCTGTCTTCGAACCATTCGGCCTAGTTGTAGACTGTGTGGAACTCCAAGGTCTTTTCGCAGCTTTAAGAGACCCGAAACCCCCTCAATATGACAAACAGTTTGCCAGAAACGAGAACCAACTGCATCTGACGCTTTAGGAGAGGCCACAACACTGTGGTGTCTTTCATCGCCATACATAATGTTCTACAAGATATCAATTACTGGGGAAAGTGTAGGCTTAGTGTCAATACTGAGATAAACAAACCTCGTAGCTATTCATCAACATGATCGTAATAAGGAGTTGGTCGATACCCTCGTTGTCCATTGTATTCATTTCTCTGTAAGTTTTGACAATTCCTCGAGCATAAGCCGTATCCGCGATTTGCATGGCATTTGCAAATTGCCTGGCTCGACCGAAGACCGCATGCGAAAAAGCAGATAGTGCATGGTGTATACTTGAGTCCGGTCTAGCGCGAGCCAATACCAGCAGAACGTAGGAGCTGTACTCGTGCCCAATATCAGGTAGCTCCTCAAGGCGAAATGCGAAGTTTCTTGCCCAGTAATGAAGCGCGTGGGTCTCCAAAGGTAATGACAATGGAGAAGGAATGGTTGAGACCGAAGGATTTGTAAATGCTACTACCTTAGGAATTGTTTCTCTCCCTAATCTGGGTCGTCTACGTTGGCCTTGTGCAAAAGCATTTTCGTTCTTGAAGTGCACTCCCTCTGCATCATTCGGATTCCAAACGCAAACTCGACCTGCTTTACAACATCGACCACAGGAAGGTTTAAGGGTGTCGCACTGAGAACTGGGTTAATCAAGATAAGATTATACTCGAAGATGGATCTACCTACTTTGATGCGGCGCTTCTTGCATGTTTGACAAGCAGGGCTGGGGAAAACCATTCTTAGAAGAACGTATTTTATCAATCTAAGTAATGAAGATCTAATGGTTTTTCTAAAGCACCTTATCCGGGAATAACATCTCTTGAGCAAGTTGCGATTATCAAGGTAAAACTAATGCTACAGCTGTAAAATGAGCTTTATCGTAAAGGGGATCACAAGCAGCAAACAATGAACGAAGAGATATGATTAGAGGGGCGATGAGAGACAATGGTATTCTGAAAAGCTCAGGATTTGATGAAGACTTCACTGTAATAAGAGTAATGTAGGAAGACGTTGAGGAGAATTCCAAAGTTGAAAGAGGAGTGCAAATGTTCCATTTTTGCCGCTTAGGTTGCCGTAGAACTTAGGAGTAGATCATAGGGCAGAATTAAGGGCAGTGAAAGACTTGGCGAGCTAAGACTTTCGACATGACCATCCATCATCCATCATCCATCATCCATCATCCATCATCCATCATCCATCATCCATCATCCATCATCCATCATCCATCATCCATCATCCATCATCC
>MU006103.1:665117-679123 GCA_010093705.1 Patellaria atrata CBS 101060
ATCCATCATCCATCATCCATCATCCATCATCCATCATCCATCATCCATCATCCATCATCCATCATCCATCATCCATCATCCATCATCCATCATCCCTCATCTTTCCTTTATCCCTTACCAACCGAGTTACGATTTTGGATTAAGCGGATTTATATGCCAGATGCCGGGAGGTCGTACTAGCAGTAAACGAAATCTCTCTCATCCTTATTCCTCTCCCCCTTACCGACCAAAGCGCCGTCCTCCCAAGTCACCTCTGTCGCACCCACCTCCCCCATCTTCTCCACCCACACCGGAAAAGCAGAGCAGTTTGCGGGACCCCAACCGAATTCTCCTTACCAGGGAAGCTCTGCGGAAGCACCAACGTGCCACCAAAGCATCAACTCATCAGACGAGGGACGGCGCAGACAAGCGCATGGAAACTCGGTAGACTTGGTTCAATCCGTGACTAGAGACTCTAGAGCCAGTGCAGCTATTCAAACTTGTGTCAAAGAAGTGAATTCCCATGTGGAAGATCTCCGCGGCGTACATAATCATCTCACCTTGGCCTGAACAAGGTAATAGAAAGCTAATGTGCTGATTGATAGTTTCCGATTCCAGAAATAGAGTCTGAAGAGGAAGTGGAGTCATTGGAAAGTGAAGAATTCATGACACCTTCCAAAACTAAACGGAAACCCAACGGTTCTCAGACATCCAGCCAATCAAAGAGATACCAGTGCGAGAGCTCCACCGGAAGAACGACCAAGTCCGGTACATATGATGGAGACCTTGAGTACTACCTTAAGAGGGATGACATGTGGAACCTAGATATCTCAGACCCCACGAATCTGATAGACTTGCAGAATATGCTTCGCCAACCCCTACCCCAGGACGACAATGCTCATACCGATTTCATTGCATTCAAAGCTGCCTTCAAGGCGGCTAAAGACGGGAGGGAAGTCAGGGACTGTTTCACACCAAAGCTCTTAGGCATTGGGGAGGTTTTGCAAGCGGGGCTGACAAACATTTCACCAATTACGAGCCCCTCGTGGAGGAGGTGAAAGTGAAGAACGCTATACCGGATACATACTACGGCGCAGACCCCCTCCGTCTTGAACTCCGGGTACGCGAAGATCTCAGTCACTTTGTACAACCCAAGAAGGATTTAGGGTGGCCCGTTCTGCCGTCCTTCTTCATTGAAGTCAAAGGACCCGAGGGCAATGCTGCTGTTCTCAAGCGTCAATCAGTATATGACAGTGTTCTAACTGCACGTAGAATCCAGCATCTTCGTACCTACTATTGTGATGACGAGGATGAGTTATTCGATGGCGCTGCATACGTGCTGTGTGCCACTTTTAATGATGGACGTCTAAGGTTTTACGCAACTCATGTTGTACGTGCCTCAAACCGTAACGGTATGAAAAATCATCACACTGAAATCATGGACTTTGCGATCGATAACCGGCAAGACGAATTTGTTAAAGCTCGCGCTGCGATGTGGAATGCGCGACAATGGACTGATGACCGGAGGAACGAAATGATCGATGCTGCGAATGCTTTTCGGCCAGCTCAGGGGGACCAGCACGGTAGTTGAAACCCACAAGGCCTACAAGCTAAGCGAAGATGAACTAACACGAGAATTCTCTCCTTAAGGATTATACATTGTTTATGACAGTATTACTGTTACTTCTTGAACACGGTTTGTAACTTTGAAAAGACTCATTAGAAAGATACCCATAAAACATGTTGATATAGATACCCAATCGCATGCATTTCCATGATATCGCCGCGTACGTATCCTGCATTTCGTGCGCAATCTGAGTGAGCACCCTCATGTATAACATTCTAGATATGTAGCGATTCCTGAACGCTGCTATTATCATACACAGCCGTCCCCAAATGCACAATCTCTCTAACCAATATACCGGGCTTGTCAACCAAACCTCCCTTTTGTTATCCAAGTACATCCGGATTAGGGTAAAAGCCTTGTCTTTTCCACCATTGTGTGATCTCCGATAGTAATATAGAGGATGATGTGTGTTCCCTGCTTTTGTCCACCCCCTTATCATCAGCCGCCTACGAATATGGTACATTGGAATGGCGATGAGTGCTACGACGAGGTACAAGGGCAGATGGAGGCATTTCTCAAAAAGTCTGCTAGTACTACTGGACAATACTGCAACCAGTAGAACTCATGGTCTGTTTTTTATTATCAATTTCACCAATTCCTCACAAAATAGTCACGGAAGTGAAAGTAGTACACTCGAAAACATGATACCATAAGTTAGTAATAATATCCTTTATACCTAGAGTTACGTGTGATAATATATAATTTGATTTTTTATAGCTCCTAATCTTCCCAACATCAAGACCTAGTGAATTCAATTGGAAGTTCAGTGTGCATTTCCGCATATATGAGATAGTTCATCAAAGCGATGAATGAGTTTGAGACCCTGGTTCCAACAATCAACTTGATGTATCGATAACGAGCTTTACTTGCTGGGTGCTGATTCTCCTGTGCAATTCGCAAACTTGTGAAAGGTACAGTATGTGAGTTCTGAATGCTTACGGCTCATACTATGGTCTATATAAAACTTCTAGTAAAAGGACGTCTGGAACTAGAGAACCAAGAGGTACTGCACGAAGTTGGAATCCAATGCTAGTAACTTTGGAATTGGTTATTTTACATGCATGTTTCACGGCATTGCTGCCAGAACCTTCCAGCCTTATCGTTCGAGTCGTGTAAACAGGGAACCGCTTACTCTACTATTGCCTTATATCCTGATAGTGCATACGATACTCTCTATGGTAACCGTTGTAGTGGATCCCGGACATTGGAAGTAAAGCACAATAAATCTATAGTAAAACCTTCAGGTCCCTTGTATTATTTGACCCAGAGAGTTTACCTTCCCAAACGCTCTTCATTGCCCTAAAATATTGTTCTGCATGCTTGGACACGTGGTTGCAATGCGTAGTATCATTGAAACAAATCTCATTGACCAACCATCCCCTACCACGAGCCTCGTCGGTGTGACTGATAACATCCTCCCATTCCACCATCTTATCGCTTTTAGAGAATATGTAGCAGATATTTCTGCAGTCAACCATCTTTTTGCGAAGGAGAGTATGGCGAATGATGTCTTCAGTCCTGTCATATCGTCCGGCCGCAATGGAGGAGAACAAAACTACGAGAATGAAGTGGATAGCCAGCGGGCCAAGAAGACTTGCTAGAAAACCTTTTGGTAGCGAAAATAGCATTGATTTGTATGATTTCCAGTACGTCCTTTTGACCGGTCCACTGTCACAAATGATACCTGCAAGGGGCAGGGGAGCTTGAAGTTGTCTGCTCAAAACGATAAGCAGCCGAGCTGCTGAGTTCGTACCACCATTCGAAAAAGTATGTATAACGATTCTTGGTTTGACCAATGTAGCCCCTGCAGAACCCTTCTTTCCATTACAGCCTGGGCGGCTTGTGCGGTGGGGCTTAATAGCCTCCCATTGTGTCGGATAGGTACTGATAAGAATAGGGACCGCCGATTTGATGAGCAGGATTCTAGAATGCGGTGCGATCTTCGCATATCCTGTCGTATACTTGGTGATAGATATGCTTCCTTACGGCACCTAGCCAGGTGCAGATGATGGCGAGCTGACCGGGAACGGGAGAGCGTGGGTAGAGAGAGAGATGCGAGGGGCGAGCTTAGAGAAGATCGGTGGTGTTTCCTTGTCGATCACGGGCTCGGATTCGGATTGCATCTTGGCCGCTTTGAATGCGTTCTTCGAGGAAGGTTGGGGTGAGTTAGGAAGAGGTGCTTTGTAGGTAGAAATGGTAATGGGGCGAATGTTCAGCATGTTTAAGTATTTTACTGAAGAAAACCAGGATGGAGGATATCAGTGTCAGATGGCTGATCCCCGATAGCCTTATGTTGGAAGATCGTCAGGATCTCCAGGAGTTCGTGTTGGAGATCTTCAGAGCTAAATGCTCAGCTCCGACTTATCGGTTAAGTATCACCAAAACTATAACATTAGCTCACTCTTTTGATGTTATCTCTTATTTTATATCTGACGTAGGTAGTATCGTTATGTTCGCCTTGATTTGGAGATTACGTAGCTAGGCTTCGTGACGTCAAAGGGTTAATCAATAAGGTGGTCTGTCATTATATAAACACTAGATAGAATCCGTAGTTGTACGGAGAATCAAGCGACTACATTCAGTTACCCACAATCTCACAATCAGTAATCAGAGACATAAAAATGTGTTGATTGTCAAGTGTAAGGCGTGCGGTTCTTCTGGGAAGTAGGAAGATATTCTACCCGGACCGGAATGAGACGGTATATTACGTAACTGCACATATAGTAACTTACGTATTATAAGTTATTTCTTTCTTGGCCGTAAAAACGCTTGCACCATCTCCTCAGCTCCCGCACCCTGAACCTCAACCACGGCCCATCATGACAACAGGTTATATGCTCCTCCAACTGGAATTCCTTCGCGCGATGTCTTCCACATCGCGTACCGACATATTCTCCTCCAAGTCCTTCCAATGTTCCATTAGCACTGGCAATGTCTAAATACCATGCCGTCTGGGCGATGCTAATACTGAGCTCCGTATATGTAAAATTCTTTCCTGCATATGCCCGCGGACCGATTGAGAAACCACTGAACATCTTACGACTCGCTTCAATAATATCCCTGTCCTCGTTCGAAGACGCGATCCAGCGCGATGGGTTGAATGTGAAAGAGTCAGAAAAGATTAATTCGTTGTGATGAAAGGCATAAGGGGATATTACAACAATAACGCTTTTCGGGATCGGTAACCCATCGACAATGTAGTCATCCGGCAAATCTTCCCGCTAGAGGGTGAGATATAGATGAGAGGAGACATTTTCGTGGCCTCGTCGATGCAGGTGTGCAGATACCGACAGGCGGAGAGCGCAGAACCGGAGTGGATGTCTTCTAGCGAACCAAAAGTCGATCGGATTTCTGTAGTAAGCTTTTGATAACATTCGGGGTAAGCGGATATGTAGAAAATAAGGGAAGCCATAGCTGTGGATGTGGTATCTGCACCCGCAATCAGTAGGAAACGACTTTCTGCCCACAATTCATCCTCAGTAAAGCCACCGGTTTCGGGATCCTTGGCATCGCCTACGAAGGAGAATAGGTCATTTTTGGCGCTTTTCCCGGCTGCTAACCTGTTTTTGACTAACCGTGACATGAGTGCTAAATATTTCTCTCATCCGCATTGTGCGCTTGTTAGAACAACTGCTCAACTCATAATCTCTGCAATGCTAGACTTTGGACGTATACTCCGGCTTTCCTTACCGTCACTTCGGAAGCATCGATTAAGAAGTGAATTTTACTGCTTTTTCGCATCCAAATTGGCCCATAATGTTGTACTGAAATGCCAACTGCACTCGGTCATGTTTGAACGGGAGGGACCAATCACTCATACCACCATTCTCTGGATCTGGCTTTGACAATAGCCGTTTAAAGAAGATATTAACATGCTCTATAATCTGAGGCTCGAAATCTTGAATCTGTGCGTCGGTGAAGCCGTTGGAGAGGACCATACGCTTAAAGCAGTGCCGGTCTTTGTCAACGACCCTAAATGCATTATATGTACGCTCCAGGAGCCGGAACCATGGTTATATAGCTGATGGACTTCTGGACATGTCTACACTCGTAGAGTTCTTTTTACACGTTGTCAGTATAAAGTTGTCTCTTCTTCTTGTTGGTTTGACAAGTTGTAAGTACATACCATGCAATTCCGTGCCTCTATTTGTCACCAATTCATTCGGACCCTGCCGAAACGCGGCTCCGAAGATCCGATGTTCCTTTTCCGTCTCTAGGTCCAATCGGCCTCTCAAATTGTTTCGCGCTAGATATAAGTCCGTCAACTTCGCCAGCCATGGTTTAGGCAATCTGGGTAATGGGTGGAAGTAAACACGATATATACCGATTCTAATCACCATTTCGGAATAGCTGATAGCTGTGATGCTCATCTGAGAAATAAAAAACGTAGCCGAATTAGCAAAACGAGTAGGGCGCAAGCAACCACAATGTTTCCATTCTATCCGAACCGAGTCCTACGGAACGCAATGTTGGATATACCAGCACGAACGGATGCATAAACGGACCCAGTATGCCGAGGAACGATCCTCTTTGTAAATGCTTTACTGCTAATATTGTACTTATGCAAACCCTAATTAATGATGCTCCGCATACTGACGGAGTGAACAGAAATTGATTCCTTTTACCGTGCTTTGGACTGATGTGTTGGTCCCTCTTATATCACCGGCACGACCTTCTATGCGGGACATGCCGTCGTGGTGTAGTAATATCCGTATAGTTTAGTTTCACGCCAATATCGTCTTAGACACTTTGCGACGACTCACCTAGGTTTGCAAGCTGTTCTATTGATAACGTGTCGATTGAAATTTTGCTACTGCCGTCCATTTTCTCAGTCATTCTTTTACCCTGGCCTTTTTCATTCTGATTAAAGGAAAGACATGAACGGTATAACCCCATATGCTGATATGCAGGCCGCTCCGATACTGAATCTGAACTCTTACGGGCCGTAGTGATCGCTGCAGGGCTAACTGAAATAGTTTCAACGACCCGAATCTGGTGGCCACGCCGATATATCATTGCAACCACAATTGTCTGTGCTGCCGCAAAAGCAATCAGTATCTTCATCTGCAAATTGTATGCTTCCGACGTCGTTTTTATAATATCGAGCTGCTCCTTTCGAGGAAACTGCCTTGATGCTTGGACTGAAGTCAGCATTTCCGACGTTGAGATGTTGCCGAAGATATGCGAAAGATGCGATTTAAGGTAGCTGTTAAACGCGGTGGTAGTAACGGAGAGGCCCAAAACACCGCCTAGGGCACGAAATTGAAGAAGTGCTCCGCTAGAGATGGCTAAAGTAACAGATCTTAGAATGGAGTCCGCGGTTTATTCGTAGTTGCGGGAAGGTCTTACCCAAGTCCCTTTTTTCAACCACTAGCGGGGGCATCAACATCGTAATTCCCAATACGCATCCAATGCCAAGACCGGTAAAGATCTGACAGGCATAGATAGTCGACGGGATTGTGCCGTCTGTGGGAAGAGCACAGAACCAACTCAAACCGACGAGCTGTGCTATTGATCCGGATAAAAGGAACCAAATGCAGGCTATACCTGTCCTACCGACTACAACGTTGACGATGACACAAGTGAAGGAGATGAGGAGGTTAAAGGGGATCAGTCGTACTGCGGACGTCATTGGAGATTCTCCCCCAACGTCCTGAAACCGTTGAGGGATATTGATTATAAGAACATTGTAAGGGATGCCAGACAGGAAGGAAAAGCTGCTCCTCTTTAGCTTCTTCATTTGCCAGATAGATGGAGTTCCGAGTCGAGAGCGAAATACAACTTACATCAAAGTACCCATCCAAGCCCGGTTGTGTACGAAGCGCCAGGGGAATATTGGTTCCAACGTGCGTTTGTACTTGGTGAAAAACCATTCATTTCCAAGGAACAGTGCCCACATTACTCCGGAGAGGACAAACAGGATAATTGCGACGGCAGAGTTCCAGGCAATAGAAATCCCGCCTTCTAGGAGAACTGCAACAAGGAACATAGTTCCTCCCAGCAGAAGAAATGCACCGGCAACATCAAGACGTGCCAGCGAGCGTCGTGATAACCTTTCCTGCCAAGTTGGTGCATTGTACCCTGGATCACCTTGGTGTGGGAAGTTGGATGGCAGTGTTAGAAATAGCAATAGCATCGTGGCAGCACCAGCAGGGACACTAATACCAATCGTCAGTACATTTTAGTTTCCTTGACTGATTTCGCTTTATAGCATAGGACTAGCCTCACTTGAAGAGAAAGGTCCATCTCCACTCATTATTTTGACTCACGCCTCCTCCTATCAAAGGGCCCGCGAGCGAGCCAAGTGCGCCCGAGCCAGCAAACTGCGCTCCGAAGATCGGATACCTTTCTCGTGGAACCATCTCATATCCTATAGTCAGTGCAAGAGACCAGCATCCCGCCGCCCCGATGCCTTGGAATACCCTACCGATAATTCTGCTTCGATATTAGGCGTATCTGCTAAACGTTTTCACATAGCTTGTGGGACCTACAGTTCATTCATGCTTTGTGCAGCACCGCAAGCGCCAGAAAATGCGGTGAACAAGAATAGAGTCGCAATCGCCGTATACTTGCGGCCGAAGATATCGCTCAATTTGGCCCAGATAATGATCATTCCTAGGACAATCGGTAAGCTTTTATTGAAGTCACCTTTTGTCAGCATTACCTGTATACGTGATAAGGTAACCCGTGATCACCCATCCCATCTGGTCTACTCCATGGAGTTCTCTAACGATAGTGATCAACGAAGTTCCGACAACGGATACTTCGACGTTTACGAGAAAAAGACAAAGACAAGCGCTAATTCAAGCCATATTAGCGAAGCCACATACTGGATGTTATGAGACTGACCTCAAAGACACGAGATGGAGACTCCATCCCTTGAGATATTGCTCGACACACTGGGCTGTTACGGAGGAAGTTCCGGTACTAGTCTCTTCAAGTTGCTTTTCGTCATGACTGTAGTCCTTGCAGCTTTCTTCTCCAATAGAGGTCACCATCTCATGCTTTGGCTCCTGCATCGTAATTCGAATTCGAATCCGTTCGTTTAAATTAGGAAACGATAGTTTTATACGTATGTATAAACCGAGTCAAGCAGTATCAGGCGCTACCAAGTGAAGGATTCCCGTGCAACTGACTTTCTAGACATCACCTCCCCACGTAGGTCCCGATTCCTTTATACTGTCTACCAAAGTTATTCTCTACGGAGAGCCGTTCAACGAGCATCCGCAGTGCTTGGCCCAGGGCGGAGTAATAATCCAGAATAGGCGTTAATACTACATCACCGCGGGTGATCGCCCGCTACTCAAGGTGATAGACACTTATGGTATGTTGGCTTGTGTTTCCAACAATTCTCCGAGTGGCAAGGTTGATCACAGGGATATAGAGTACATGCAGTACCACCATGTTGGGTCAACTGTTCGTGGGAGAGATACTGCAGCATGGGGTTAAGACACATGAAGCAGATACTCCCATCACCCCCGGTCGAGTTGCTAGATGTCGGTAAAATCTGCTTCGTATATTATACATCACCCGTGACCGTTTCTTGTACAACACCTCTAGTGTTATGGTTTTCCCTCTCTTCAGAAATCATTATCTATCTAATACCTCAAGTCTCTGCTACACCCCAGATTAACAGGGTCCCAGTTATATTTGGCTACACATACTCTTATCAGAAAATAGGGCCTTAATCTAGCTACGACTGGTGTCAGACCCCAAATGCTGCTCCATGCGCCACACAGCATACACCCCTCGAAGACCTTTTTCAAGAAGGACATCAACTACTGCAGTCAATCATCGACTGATCACGCATTTAATTTCTAATCTCACCGACGGACAAGGACCCAAGAAGTAAAGGGCGCAAAGAGCACCGTGACCGTCCATGATCTGAAGAAGATCTAAAAACGGCCATCTCGGACCACTACCTCTTGCCTCTTTGGTCCAAACAGTCTTCGAGATCGTAACCCGATTTGCTCGTCATACTTTATTTGGGTAGCTGTGTTAATGTTATGACCCTCTTTTTCAATGTAGACTTCTGCAACTAGCTTCCTGGCGATCGTACAGATATATGCGAGCACTTGCTGCGCTTACATTATTGGTCCCATGGGTGAGCTTCTCCAATCATAGGAAAGAGATGGAAACTGATCTCCCAGGTTAGATTTTCTCAGGCTCGAATATGGTCTTGGAATATCTCGGCTTCCGTGTCCTTGATGTTGTGGTCGGATTTATTCTACAATTCTCCCTCCTTCATTCCCACCTTTCTTGGAAACCCATTCACCCCTCCATACATATCTTCCCAGATAATCTTGTAAAGGGTTATAAATACACTCTATCCCAGCGAGAGCAGTATACTGCGTACTCGTGCATGTACACAGCCCAGCTTGACAAGCTAGCCGACATGACACAAGATACTCTCCTCACAGTTTTTCTACACATTGTGCTACAGCAACTTCCAAGCTTCCTACGTATCCAGTGAACAATATCATCGCTTCTTCCGGCAGTTAATATAACTAGCAATTCAAAATCATATTGATTAATCGCCGTACCTTAGCGTCTTTTACACGTCTCATAGCGGCATCTAATTTGGGTCTTATCATTACGCTTACTAGACTATACTTCACTTTTCTACATCTTAACTTTGGGGGTATGACGATACCGTACCTTCAACCCTACATTGGTTATCCACTGATTGTAACTTGTACCGCTCCCCACCAAACTCGCTCGAAGTTTCCAGAGTACCAACTCGAAGCTGAAAGCATGAATGTTCTTAAGCAGTGCTTTAGATAACATTTGTTCGCAACCAGGGCTGGGTCGACAATAATCTACAACTCAACCTCGCTGACTGTCGTGTCATTATCAATCATTTTTAGGAGTTACTCCTCCCATTACTTGACACTCCCTATTTGTTTCCATTACATTTTAAACACATTACTTACATCAATCTTGGTGTGTTCGTCACAAGGCTGAAGAAAATAAGATGGTTATTAGGTCGCCGCTAGGTAGCGCTTACCCGTGGCTGAGGGTGGTTGATATCTACGCATTGCGGAAGCTTTTACTTAGTATTAGTAGTTAGACCTAAATAAAAATTTGAACTCGAGAGATTACCTCGCTGGATTTAAGTCTAAACCTATTGCAGCAAGTTCCATGGTAACAGGTTGAAAGTTCCAAGCACAAGGGATACCCTGTCACTTCGGAAATATTATGGGAGCCTTGACTAATAATTTGAACAAGATGAAGGAATCGACACACAAGTTGTACTGACTCAATGACCAATCGGACTATCCTCATCGCCATCTGACCGCTTTAAAGCATTTACACTCTGAAACAGGGTGTGATAAACAGCGATCTTCATGGAATACAATATCTCTGTTACACATTTCCTCAGCATGAATACCTTTCTTGAATCCGATCAGATGTTCCGCCTAACTATGAGCCGTTATTCCTAGAATTTCGTTTTTGTTAGTGTGAGGAATATGGATATTCCATCTAAATTCTGGACCCTGCTGATTCCCCATTTAGTCAAGTAATATTGTTTTCAACCGGAACTAGTACGGTATATATCTACCATATTAAACTCTTGCTGTTTTCCTGAGCATTTGTACCACGTTGTGATATATATATATCTATCGTGTTATCACCTGTCGTCGGATTTATACTTTAGCCCTACTGCCTTCGCTAATTAACGTCTTTCTCTTCAAACGGACCCTTAACTGCGAGTCAAATTAAGTTATCATGGACCGAGAAAAATTTGCTGCTCTTCCACTTGCTACCCAAGCTGCTATGCTTAATGGTCCCGCTATGGAGCCGCCACCGGGCGTTATACCCAATCTTGACAATCCTCCAAACAAAGATGCCATCGGATATGGTGTTTTTCTTACATGTATCTGTCTCTCGTCAATACTTGTTGCAATACGCCTTTACGCAAAGATAATCTGTACGAAACTGGTGAAGAAAGAGGATTGTATGGGTATCCTATCTCATCACGATTAATGCGTGTGAAATTCACTGATTTGTCGTAGATTTGGTTGTCGTAGCATTAGTATAACACCGTCCCTCGAGTGCATCAATTTGGCTTCCTCTAATACTTTATAGGGAGTGTTTGCCAGCTTTATTTACCTCTCGCTCGAAGCAGTCAAATTTCCTGGAATGTACGTGCATATGTGGGATGTGCGATTGAAAGACCTCTCCAAAATTCTTTATGTGAGCTTAAGTAGCGTCATTCACAAGGGTAGACAAGCGTTTAATAGGAAGTAGGACCTTAATGCGATCTCAGCTGTTTATGGGATTGCTACCATGATCCTAAAGGTTGCCATCCTATTACAATGGGTACATACCTTTGTTCCTCGAGGGATTCGTAACTCATTCTTTTGGATATCTCACTTCACGATATGGTTCAACATCATATTCTACACTGCTTGCACGATTGTCGACATTTGGGGATGTACCCCACGCGAGAAGTCCTGGAACCTGATGATCCTTGGTGGAACATGTGTCAACAAGAATTCCGTGAGAATTATCACCAGCATCGTCAACTTTATTTCCGATTTCATTATCCTCGTGCTGCCGCAAAAGGTAATCTGGGAATTGCAGATGACGAAAAACACTAGGATTGGTGTCTGCTTTGTATTTGCGGTGGGCGTGATGTGAGTGTTTCCGAGAAGTTTACATTTCCCGATTACCTAAATTGACAATTGAATCAGAGCGACAATTTGTGGGGGGATGCGGATGAGGAGCACGATTACGTACGTCAAGTCTAAGGACCAGACCTATACTGTGTCTACAATGAGCCTCTGGTATACCGCGGAAATCACATCTGGGTTTTTGGTCTTTTGTATTCCAGCGATTCCTCAAGCGTTGCGCAGCCCTCCTCTGCTTCGCCGATTAGGTTCTTATTTTAAGAAAATTAAACGGTCCGGTTCATGGGAGTCAGATACCGGTTTAGGTCGCCAGCTCCCTCCTAGGCAGTCTAGGGAGCTATACGAGCAGCGGACAATAATATACAGTGTTTTTGAAGACTGTGAGAACAGCACACCAGGTCACAGCGACCAGACAGTTTCTAAAAATGACTTGCACTCCATCCGAACTGACGACCGGGGAAGAGAGTCTGAGCGCCCAACACGAGAAAAGTAGAGGGTAATACCAAAGAACGTTTCACGGCACCAAGTTAACGAGGTATATTTTTTAAATACAAGTCGGTCGTTACTTCCTTCAAATGGCAATGTGTAGGTTGAGAGATGAGCTGCTGTGAGATAAACTGTATCTGCAGGTGCATGGAGTATGTCGCTTGATTATTCTATCTATCCACTAAAGGAATTTCTATATATACTGAAGAGCTACGGAGAACACGTATCCAAATCTCCATATATCTAATAGCCGTTGAGATATCTGTTGAGATAGTGGGGTAAGTTGAGGACGAAACAAATAATTGGTGAAGAGAGACTTTTTCGTGCTCCATGCTACTCCGTGGCTGACATCTGACAGATAACCTTAGTTGACAGATCCACCAAAGGACCCATATTTCAACATTACCCCTGGTCGCCAGTAGCACCAATACTCCAACAGCTCCACCATCTAACAGCTGCCATCCTGTCTTAATGTTGGATAACGCTGCAGGTCGCATGCGTCTAGAGCTTCTAAAGTAAACCTATGGCATCTCATCCGAGAGCGTCTGATCCTTCAATGCATGCAGCTACAATCTTTAGCATAGTTCAATTCTAGTGCCCCGGCGGCAACCATAGGCTTGAGAATACCGCGTCATGGGTGGTGCGGCAATTCTGACAAAGATACTGATCCCAGACAGAATGTGATTACCCATGTAGACCGTCACCCTATCGCATCGCAAATTGGAGCTCTGGGGATGAAATCTTGAAATTGTGATACACATATTAACCTCAGCCTCGACTTTGTTCTCACAGGGGAAAAGGAAGTGGGATGAATGCATACGGCTATCGAAAAGTTCCCGTGCTGCGGTTTTCGTGAGATGACGATTATCATCTTTCTATAGGGTTATAGGTGTCGCACAGCGTATGATGATTTTGCTGATTAGATTACGCAGTAGAAAGTTAGTTTGGGGGCGATATTCATTCCGGTTTGTCAATTGATCCAATGCAGTAGGTCAGAAGAAATCATGTAGTACAGATGTTCGTTACTACAAGATGCAGTCAGAAAGAAATCTAAGACAAGAAGTGCGACATGATATACAGTAAGGGTCTTGTTCGAACCCTCATGTATTTAAACACTCGTTAGAACAGTTGTTAAATGTTAGATGGTGGAGCTATCGGGGTGTTGATTCTTGTGGTAACCAGGGGTAGTGAGCTAGTCGCTTATACCACCACAATTACGGTATCGTCGTAACCTAGGGTTTCTAAACTAACATAACACTATCTTTTAGTTCTTGTGTTGG
>MU006104.1:0-23586 GCA_010093705.1 Patellaria atrata CBS 101060
GCAGATATTGATAAAGCCTTAAAACCACGTCAGAGGTTAGACCCTAAGACAAAATTACCACCTCAATATTTTCCTTGGCTGAAGGTATTCGACCATTTCCTAGCAGAGAAGCTACCTCCTTGTCGGAAAGGTGTTGATTTGCATATTGAGATTGAAAAGGATCAGGATGGTAATGAGAAGGCGGTCCCGTGGGGCCCACTTTATGGCATGGGTCGAGAAGAATTACTTGTTTTAAGGAAGACTCTTACTGAATTGTTAGGGAAGGACTTTATTAGAGCCAGCAACTCACCCGCTACGGCACCAGTGCTAATGGTAAAGAAGCCTAATAGAGGTATCCGATTCTGTGTTGATTATCGTGGACTGAATAACATTACAAAGAAAGATCGCTATCCCTTACCATTATTCAGCGAAACCCTAAGGAACGTTGCAAAGGCTCGATGGTTTACTAAACTCGACGTTATTGCCGCTTTTCATAAGATACGAATAGCCGAAGGGGAAGAATGGAAAACCGCTTTCCGGACAAGATATGGACTTTTCGAGTGGAAAGTTGTTCCCTTTAGATTAACTAGAGCACCTGCGGCATTTCAAAGATACCTGAATAGCATTCTTCAAGATTATCTAGACGATTTTGTCTCAGCATATGTAGATGATATTCTTATCTACTCATCAGGAACCCTTAAAGACCACCGAAATAAAGTTGGAAAGATTCTTCAACGGCTAATGGACGCCGGACTACAGATCGATATTGAAAAGTGCGAATTTGAGACTAAAAGGGTCAAATATCTTGGGTTTATTATTGAAGCTGAAACTGGGATCCGCGTTGACCCTGAAAAGATTGTTGCAATACGGGAGTGGGCCACACCGTCATCCGTCAAGACAGTTCGAGGGTTTATAGGGTTTGCAAACTTCTATCGGACTTTTATACCTGAGTTCTCGGATATTGCAAGGCCTCTTACAGATCTTACAAAGAGGGACGTCCCCTTTCGATGGGATAAGCCTTGTGATGAAGCATTTGAAAAGATAAAGGAGTTACTTATCACCGCACCTATCTTAGCTCACTTTGACCCAGATATGGAGACACTAATAGAAGCCGACTCGTCTGGTTATGCTACTGGTGGTTTACTTTTGCAGAAAGATAAGGCAGGTATCTGGAAACCCGTTGCGTATCATTCAAAAAAGCATTCTTCTACTGA
Source organism: Patellaria atrata CBS 101060 (assembly GCA_010093705.1). Classification (NCBI taxonomy): domain Eukaryota; kingdom Fungi; phylum Ascomycota; class Dothideomycetes; order Patellariales; family Patellariaceae; genus Patellaria; species Patellaria atrata. The sequence goes on from MU006104.1 coordinate 1,194, forward strand.
AGCCAATTACCCAATTCATGATAAGGAATTACTTGCTATTATAAGGTGCTTAGAAGCCTGGGAACCGGAGCTACATATGGTTAAGCACTTCACCATTTTGACTGATCATAAGAATTTAAGGTACTTCTACACAGAGAAGCAGCTATCCGAGAGACAAGTACGATGGTCAGAGTTTCTTGCAAGATTTAATTTCACTCTGGAATGGAAACCAGGAACAAGTATGGGTAAACCTGATGCGCTATCACGTCGTGAACAGGACCTTCCAAATAACTATAACGACGAAAGGCTACGATCACGTTTTATACAACTCTTCCAGAACAAACATCTTAAGAGCACTAGAGTCCTAAATATAAATGCTCTATCAGCTAAAGTTGACTTCTCTAAAGAAGTACCACTCTTTGAGAACGAAGAGATGCAACAGCTCTGGCACCAAAGCCGACAGGAAGACCAGCTCTACCAGGAGTTGACAGTTCTAGTGGCAAATGAAGGACGAGACCTACCAACAACGCTTCAAAAGGAGAAGTCTGTAAGTATTACCGAGTGTACTTTAGAGGATAGAGGCTTGCTACAATTTCGTGGAAGAATCTGGATTCCTGGTAGTGAACCATTGCGTACTCGTATAATCCAAAACATTCACGACTCTCACATTACTGGACACCCTGGAAGAGACCTTACTTATACCATTCTATCAAGGCAATTCTTCTGGCCAGGTGCTGCAAGCAATGTTCGACAGTTCGTCCGGAATTGTGAAGTATGTGGAAGAAACACCATTTGGAGAGAGTCGAAGAAAGGGCTCCTCAAGCCACTACCGATACCAGAACGCATTTGGGGAGAGATCTCAATTGATTTTATCACCGACTTACCACCGTCTGGACGGGACAATGCTACAAACTGCATGGTAGTCACTGATCGACTAACGAAAGGAGTTGAGTTAGAAAGTATGCACGATATCTCCTCTGAAAAGGTTGCACAAAGACTCTTTGAACGCCACTACCCTGTTCATGGTATCCCCAACGCAATCACAAGCGATAGAGGCCCACAGTTCGTTAGTGACCTATGGAGACATTTCTGCACGCTTTTGAAGATTAAGCAGCGCTTATCAACTGCATATCATCCTCAGACGGATGGCGCAACAGAACGAATGAACCAAGAGATTGAGAAGATGATTCGCATTTGGGCAACTTACATGCAGGAGAATTGGTCGGAACTACTACCGATTGTCATGGGAGGAATCAATAATCGAGAGTCTTCATCGACTGGACTGAGCCCCTTCTTCTTCATGCATGGATATCATAATGAGCCAATCCAACTTGTAGAAGAACGCACTATCCGGGATCGAACAAGGAAAGATGGTGAGGTGCTAGCAGAAGACTTTATTAAAAGACTTCAAGATGCAACAGAATGGGCTCAAGCTGCCATAGCGATGGCACAAGAAAAGCAACAACACTATGCTAATAAAACTAGAATAGCTTCCCCGAGATATAAAGAAGGCGATTGGGTGTTTTTGAACTTGAAGAATGTCAAAACCCCAAGACCGTCAAAGAAGCTGGATTGGTTGCACTCGAAGTATCAAGTTGTTAAGCAGGTGAATTCTCACTCATACCAACTCAACGTCCCTGGAAAGATCCACCCAGTATTCCATGTAGACCTACTACATCCAGTACCAAGTGATCCCCTACCATCACAACAAGTTAGTGATTCTCAGCCGGGCCCACTATTGATAGATGGGGAACAGGTATGGCTGGTAGAACGAATTATAGATGAAAGACTTACAAGAGCTGGAAGGAAAAATATCAAGGAAGCTAAGGTGAAATGGGTTGACTACGTAGAGCCAACTTGGGAACCAGTTGAAAATGTCCGCAAGACAGATGCCTGGAAGCTATGGGTCAAAATTCAAAAACGTCAAAAGGCCAGGAATATAGACAAATCTTAGAGAGAGAGAGGAGGGGGGTAATGTAACAGGCTAGAGCCTAGTGGTATGAGCGCGCCCTGCATCCGAAGATCAGCCAGTAATATTTTCCTCAAACCTGCCTTCAGACTCTTCTCTTCTTCTTTATCTTGATTGTAGATAGCATCTGGACTAGATAGTTGGAACACAATTACTAGAGGCCGCTCACATATAGGGAGTTGCGCTATAGCTGGAATGCTGTATGCGCAGTATTGTAATAATACAATACAATGGAATAAAAAAAAAGGGTAGACCACTACCAGGAGCATCAACCCCCAACAGCCCGTCGCGATAGAAGATACCATACTACTGATCTCCACGATAGGAGGCCTCTCTCCCTACCTATGGTACAACTGGACGTACTAAAGGACCTGCTAGCCTACCTACTACATCACCAACCGTACTGTATAGAGAGACCTGATCTCATTGAACGTTGCGTCGGTTGCTTAGCCCAAAAACTGCCAGCAAGCATTGTCTCATAGCTGGATACAAAACCCCATCCCCTTTAGTAGTTGTTCGGCAAGCATACAAGCCAACCGTAATCGTGGCGCAGATAGAACAACAAGCGAAAGTTGAGGCGCGAGACATCAAAGCCTATTGCACCGCCACTCCTTCATGTAACAAAAGCACTCTACATTAGTACAAGATCTACGATGTAACAAACCGAAACAGGAAATACATTTCCCAACCAGAAGCTCACCAGACCGATGTCAATTGAAACATGTCACAACACCATTATAAAGCAATTGGCCTTCGATCGGGAGACAAATGACGGCATCCGAAGGTACCGCCTCGTACGGGTAGCCGCATGGATAGAAAAGCAGGTAGCCGTGACCGAAAACGCCTCGCCGCTGAATAAGGCATACTCTGAGACCCGAATAGGAGAGACTCGCCTTGACCGCTTTAAAGTCACCAACGTGCAATTGTGCCAGTATCTGTACAGATGTTGGCTGTGATGATCTCTTTATCACCGGCCAGTTGTGGGATTACGACGAGTCTACGTGGGAATAGAATCGTGTCATACTTTCCTAGGAATTGTGCCGACGGGCCTGGGATGGGCCCATGACATTTACCTGTGCCTGTGTCCGAATGTTTCAGGCATAAGAAGGGAGTTGTTTTGTGTGGGGGTTGAGTACTTTTCTTAATGTATTTGCGTGAAAGATCCATATGGTACGTACATACATATAAGAAGTTGCCGTAGGAAAACGTGGACAAGAGGAGTCCAACCATCAAGAACAAAGATGTCATTTTTCGGTCAGCAACAATAAGATATCGCGGTGTGATGTGTGGGGGATTCTGAATTCATGTCGGCTGAGACTAGTATACAGTAGAGGTAAGGTCACTGACAGACTTGGCAGAAACCAGACTAGCGGGTAGAAATATCGGACAGGGGTACGTTTCCATTATCGGAGACAGATATAGAAGCGTGAAGCAAGATATTGGTGATATTCTCAGGAAGAGTGATACGGAAGACGCCGGTTATCCTGAGAAGAGACATATGACACAGTTCTGTTAAATGTGTTGCAGCCGTAAAGGGATGGGAAAATGCCAATCATAACGAGTAAAACCTTATCGTACTTTTAGACCAAAGGAAAGACGTTACACTCAAAAACGTGAAAGGTGCTGCAAGGCTTCGCTTTAAGAGTGTTACACAGCCATCCCACTGTTTATAAGTGGGAGATATCCAAAAAAAATTAATTGTCAAATTGAATTAAATAACGATACCAACTAGATTGGCCGAAGAAGGCTGAAGGATTGAAAGTGGGTCTTTCCGGTGTGCCGTAGAAAGAGGAATTTCAAGATTCTGCAGTTGGAACTTGCAGTTAAAAAATTCAGACGGGATCGCCGCTGCACGAAACGTCAAGTACCTTTTCATGCATATGCGAACTGGCAGTTGCGGTGCTTGTGGTGGTAAATCGGATGTTGTGGTAAATCGAATGATAGACGTGAAGGATTTCAGATCCGTCTCCACTCGCTGCGAGTAATAGAGTTATTGTTTGAGATGCGCGGACAAACAAAATCAGGGCGACCAATTACACTAATTGTTCCCTCAGGAACAGTATGACGTTTAACAGTAGCGCGCAGGCCATGATGCACAGTGTAGCTTGAACCTGAAGTGGATGCAGCGTGGAGGTCGAAATACTGGAGCTAATAGCAGCTGAGCTCCCGCTTGGGATTCTGCGCTGAGCGATTTAGGGCCAATTGCCAAAGCTATATGTAGCTTAAGTACATATGCATCTGTAGAAAAGGGTATGCTCCTCTCATGTTCGATTGAGGTTATTGTTTCAGAGTGACGCTGCTTCCGTCCAGCGAAGGCTTGGAGTTTGGGTAGAGCTGTCGCTGTGGTCGGTTACATTCGGTATTATGTCCCACTGCGTCGGCAGTTTGAGAGAAGTCGAGCTGAAGGAAACCCGCAACCAGTCCTATAAGGTAACCGTCAGAGTACGCTAAACCGGTGTTCCCCATCCGATGTAGTTGGATTTGACAGAGTTGGACTAAAAAGATCACTTGGAAAAGTGAAACCGGGATGCCAGGATAGCATTTTGACCGGTTGTTATTCACTTACACCCTCATCGGAACAGTCCCACGTCCCCGTGAAGCTTAACCATCTCATTAAGGCGGTCACTGTTAGAATTGACACAGGGAGCTTCGCCTTACCTTTGTAAGGGGTTGTGACACGTCGTCCTGGAAGCTGTGACGTGGTTTGAATGCGGTGAGTTGCTGCTACTAGTAATGAGAGGATTCGTAAGTCATGGGGTGAGATGCTGGAGAAAGACATATACTCGGTGTTGTTGTATAGATGGGTTGACACAAGATATAAAACAGTGTTTGCTTCATCCATTGACCTACTTTCATCTTGAATCTTTTGATCAGATACCATCAATTGTATCATCCTTGTCTAGTGTAACTGGAGCTTTGAACAGCCTTACACTCTCAGACTAGCATCGTACACCCTACTGCAATTACACAATCTTCAAAGTCATATCCGGTAAAAGGTGTGTTGTCTCTCGGTGTTCTCAATACACTATCCTTGCTCTTGATCTAGTACCCTCTTCTAACAAGTAAATCTTTCTAGGATTGAGATAGTTTGTTGAGAGCTTAGACCGTGTAAATCTTCGGCCCGATATGTCACGTTTCGAGAACAACATTCCCTATGTTCCAGAGGCGAGCTCTAGCCCACAGCTGCCCACAGACCCTCGTCCTCCCCAGCGGAACGAAACAATTTGTGGATGCCGGTGCAGGTACAACGTCAGTCAAGGTGAAGGTGATGGCTTGTCCGAAGTGCAAGGTGCTCCGAGTCGCATGCTCAACAAGGAGCATAACGATGGAGGTACCTTCATCGATCAAGACTACCAACGGGGCGAACAAGGCGCAAATGGGGTACCAGGTGCGACTAAGTTAAGCACTGAAGTAGGCTTAAGCTTCCAAGAAGGAAATTTCGAGGAAGATGAGGATATAAACTATGATGTGGGCTCTTTGGATGACGGCGGTTATCGTCGTTATCTTGAAGAATTCGATCCAGAGCGTACATACTTCACACGGTTTGCGTTTGTAGCGCAGGACCGCTCCGATAGTCCCGATTCGATGACAGTGGAGGTCAGCGGGAGTGGTTCCAACACCCTGGCTAATTCGGAACTGTTCAGCAACGACAGCGAGTCCCCTTGGAGCTCTTGCCACTTACTACACTGCATCGGTGGAGGGTTCGAGGCATCCTTGCCAGCAGGATTCACAAGTCCTCCTCTTTGTCTAGTCCCACAGGTTCGGTCCCACACAGGACTCTTGTTCAACGAGACGCCGATGTTCCCGGAAGATATTGATAACGAGGACTATGATAAATTGGTAATTTGATGGATTTAAAGGGGTGACAACGGAGTACAGACTATTCAGCAAAGCAACAAATGATTGACTGGGTTTAGTGTATGGGTGTATTGCGATATCCCAAAATCCCAACTTTCCTTCCTGTAGGCATATATTTTCATGTACTCTGGGGTCATAGGAGTTTCCGGAGCATTTGTAGTGACAGGTGATTGGGAGGACTCTTTCTTTTGCGCGATTTTCACTGTTCCTTCATGTCTTATGAACAATGTCATGATAGTCTAGGGTTGATATGAATGAAGTTTATATCGGAGAGTTCCTTGAGAAATGACGATTAACTTACTCTTGAATGAGATATCGTAGCACACTGTTTAGTTGAATGACAATATAAGCTTCTGCAATATCTTGTACTCATCAATATTTTGATGAATAGACGTAGAAAGTCAGCAGCGCGTCTTCCATACTTCTAGCACGAGTTGCAGGGAAAACATGATGAATCTGGGGAATAAGCAATCAATCATATCGAGCTCAAAGCTTATGAGCAAGGTAAATTGGCGATCTTGCAATTGACTTGGAATCGGAAGTATGAGCGATTAATATGATGAAGGAGTTGGAAAAGACGGAAGAGTTCAAATGGCAAAACAATTGAAAAGTGCAGCATGTGGCCCCGGTCAGCCGTAAATACCAGGGGGCTGACACTTCACTCTCAGGCATTGCCAGCTACGGTAAGGCGGGTAAGCCAAATTTCGCAGCCACCACCGGGTGACACCGCGACGATCAGCTCCCGTCTGCTCTCATTCCTTGACCCTCTGCCCGTAAATGCTCGTAACCCCAATAAATAGAAAAAAAACTTCTCACGATACAAGAACCTGTTCCCCTTCTGACCTTCCATCTATTGTGATAAAACTATGCAGCAATTACTCTCTGGATTCCACGCCACTCTTAAGTTTGAAGACTTACCTACTCGTTCGTGTTATCTGACGCGACCAAGAGATTCTCGTCATCGTCCAAGGGGACTCCGGTGCATGGTACGTCTGCTACAACCTTCCTAATTGCGTGCCTGATTCACCAGCTGCATTTCAGATGCTGGAGCTGATGGGTCACTGCGAAGCCGAAACCGTGCTTACACACTCTAAATGATATCTTGGTCGTCTAACTTCTTAGTATAGGTCCCTTAAACTGCCTTCGCTCTCCTGTACACGTGTAATTCCTTCGCCCGTTTTCGTACCGTTGCCAGAAACAACACTTTGTACGACATAGAAACGTTGCTCCAATAGCAAGATATCTAGCTTCTGTATCCGTTAGTTTGGATCCCTCGGACGTACTTGACTACCCGTAATCCTCGAACATTTTCTGCAACTCATCACAAGCTCTCTGTGTGCATCAATCGACTCACTGAACGCTTTGTGGGTTTCCTGGAGTGTATACCTTTTAGGTTCCGAACAGTAGCGCCCGTAGCTCACCAGTCCGGCTCTGTAGCTAACTCCACAGTCACGTCACACGGGTGCAGTCGACTTAAGCGCAATTCGTATAAGGAATACTGGTCACTCACATGCAAAACCAAACGCTGTCACAAGCACATGCGGTAATTCTGAATTCGGTTTCATTATCTGTGGGGAAGATAGTCTGTTGAGATCCGCAAACTCAACATATCATGTATGTACATATTGACCCTTAGAATAGTAAATATCCGACCGTTACTAAAGTATATTAGTCAATAAAGTGATTCAACCCTCTCAGTCTATGTCCTTAGGAGTAAAGTCTTACTCTTACCGCCTCTGGTAAATATACTGCGTTCCGATTCTCTCCGTAAAATCTACACTGTGCGTAGCTTGGGTCTCTGCTTAAAGAAAGAGCTGTCCCGGATATTATACGTACACGCCGTGGTTTGGCAGAACGTAACGATTACCGAAGTCGAAAACATAGTAACCAGATTTGTACGCATGTGAACTTGTAGAGTTCAGTAACGAAAGATCCAAGCAGAGCGTCATCGAATCTCAACCTATAATGCAAGCTTCAACTACGCAAGAGATGGGGAATGACTCTTTTCAGCAACCTACTACGCATTCGAACCCTGAAGCCATCGAAACAATGAGCAAGTCATCTTGTCCATCGGAAACAGAAGTGATAAATACTCCACTGATTAGTACCCAACCATTTGTCTCAGAACCAATAGAATCTTCAGTGAAGAGAAGTAGGAGATTTATCCCGGAACCAGTGGGGATGACGATCAAAAGTACTCCGGGAATAATGGTGGAAACGATGGAAGTCACGGCAAAGAGTAGTCAGGGTAAGGAGGAAGATATTTCCACTACAAGGATACGTCGAAGGTTCGCTCCTGAACCACTAGAGATTACTGTGCGCAGTAACCGAGTGAAAGGGGAGGGTAAAGACAGTTCAGCACCTGCTAAAGGGGAGGTGTCAGATGCAAGCTCAAAACCGAGAAGGAAATTTGCTCCTCAATTGATAGAAACGGCAAAACGTACGCGGAAGAGCGGTGACCGGATTCCGGCCGTATTGCCCACTGATAAGACGGAGGTCACACCCGGAACTGCGACCTCGCGAAGGGAAAGACTGCAACCGATACCGGAACGGCGAGGGCAGAATCCCACACAGAGTTCCCTTCAGCTTTTGGATCCAGCATTACTTGAAGCAAGGAGACTCGGTTCATGTCCCTCCGCTAACCGCAGTTCCTCGCGTGCAAGCATACGGACGCCTTCATTTCGAGTTCCCGATTTAGAACCAATCGAGTCATCAGAATCTGAAGAGTCTGCCCCTACTTCACCTGCAACGACACCACCATCTCGAGTATCCTCTTTCTTGAAGAAACAACCCGGTCAAGCCAAGGATGGAGCCGATAAACAGGTATCTGGATATCTATTAGAACTTGCGGCTAAAGCGGCGGAAGTGGAACTGAGGGAACAAGCAATGGCTGCATTCCCCAATGACGACTTCCATGAGCCAATCAATCATTTCGTCGACAGAGACTCAGAAGATGTTAGTGCGCGCACGTCAATGCATGACGAGGAGATATTCAAACTAGCCAGAAGATATTCAACTGCTGAAGCCAATACCATAAATTGGGAATTACGAGAGATGCTCAAGCATCAAGAGCAATTAGCAGAACAACGGAGAAAAGAGCAGGAAAGTAGTATAACCGGCGAACTCGATATCAGGAATTCCCCAGGACCCTGGAAACATCCAGGAGCACTATTTGCTCATGAAGGCGCCTCCGAGATATTGAGAAAACTCACTGGTGGTCCACAAGAAGACTCAGAGATCAACCAGATGCGTAAAGGTGCAAGACCGCCCATGTTAGGAGGTGACATTAAGTTTCCACGATGTGCTTCGCCGGATCGAGCCAGGTTCGATGTCACTCAAGGCTGTGCTACCCTCCGTGCTCAGATGTGTTATCTGAGCGAACAATCAGCTCCACCATCACCAGAAGGTCTGTGGAACGGTAGTCAGCCGAGTCGTCCCCCGTCACTATGGTCTCAGGCCGGTAGTCGCGCTCCAAGTAACGGTGGTCTTTGGGGCGGTTGTTGTGCACCGGGTGAATCACCATTGCGGGGTCCAACAGGCCTAATGACTCCGCGGAGTGAACATGGAAATTCAATAGAAACAGGACGGTCTACGCCAGGACTATTCCTTGCGCCTCTATCCCCACCTCAATCCCTTCATGATATATCGAGTCTGGAGGCAAGGTTACAGAAGGAGCAAGCTGTTGAGGACGAATTCGGTGATTCCTTTATCACACAGGTGTACAACTATCTATCATTAGGTTATCCATCGATAGCCCGCGCATTTGACCACGAGCTTAGTAAGATCTCGCACTACTCTATCCGAGAGCTGCGACAGGACGATCATCTAGCGGAATCAAGAGGATACATTCGCTTAGGCGAAGCTGAATGCTCCCATTATTCCGATATCTCGGAGGAAACATGCATGAGATGGAAAGCGTTGCGTCTCTATATTCGTGAATGGGCAAGGCAGCAACCGAGGATGGTGCCTGAACACGAGCCTGCGTGGGGAATGGCTGTCCGTAAGGGGAGCTGGGTGGCTTAGTACTTTCATGTATTACCCGTCCCTTTCGAGCCTAATTAGTATTCAGGAGTTTTTCCCATTACGGTTCTGGGAACCTTGGGTGTGAATATACAATTTATTTTCATTAGTAAAAAATTCTTTTTGCGGTAACATTGGAGGACCCTATATTTCTTGACTGGAGTCAATGGTAGCGAAGAGCATGACTCTTATCGAATTCACATTCTAGTTTTTATTAGCATAGTCCCAACTGCTATATCCATTGGTAGCAATTTATTCCGTATTAGAGAGAGAAATAGATACCTAGTCACATACGAAGCAGAAAGCTCGTCTTCTCCAGAGCGTCAACCATTCAGATCTCAATGATATAATTGACTCAATTACAACAATTGTTGAATAACACGTAAAAACCTCTCACTGTGTCATGTAGCACAATATTGTTCTATTTAGTCCTGCTGTGCTATTGTACTTTTCTATTGTGGTTGGGTGTGGCTGGGACAATAGGGCACAAGGGGCAGCTGACAGCCTTACGGTAAGGAAATTCTCGCTTCACTTTGCTTCACTGCATAGCCGAAGTCATGCCGGTTCATCGTCATTGTTAACTTCTACCTACAACTCTCCTGACTTCTTACTTACAACACAGCACCTCCTACGGTCACTCTGTTGAACTCACTGATACATCATCATCTATTTGCGATAGGAATCTGCTCCTCGCTCGGCCATTGTCAAGCGGGCGCAGGTTACTAATCTCGGACGACTTCTAGCAAAGACTTCACGGTAGTCTTGTTCACAACGCTTTGTCACATTGTTCACACAATCTCTTCTTCCAAAATTCTTTATTAAGCATACTTTATTCTAGACCGACTACGACCCTCGTTTATTTCATCTTACACTTCAACCTCCATTTATTCTCTGCCATCTCCAACAATTCAACCCTCCTTATCCAACCATGTCTTCCCGTACCGAAACGAAGAATCGCGGTGGGCGCGATCCTCATCAACAGCCGCAGCGATCAGGTGTGAATAAGAATCGTACCAACCTCCGCGTTGATCGCGATGGGGATTTGGTCATGGGCGCACCAAAAGCAAAACGTGGTGGAATTAGCAAGAACAAGAACCGAGGTGGAGCGCGCGATCAGCCAGAACGTATGAGAATTGACAAGCCCGGAATGGCAGCTGCCATAGCGAAACACATAGCCCAAAATAATACACAAGGATCGCGATCAAGTACACCTGTCTCTTTCTCTACCCAACGAAAGGATATCAAAGTCACGGGATGGAAAAAGAGTAAGGCTTCGTCGAACGCTGATGGTGGGATTTCTTCACTTATTGCCTTCCTCGAAAAACGTATGGGTATCCAAATGAGCAAACGTGTCACAGCTGGGTCTTCCACCGCTCAACATGTTGTCAAGATCACCGACTATCGCGTCGATGGTGATGCCGTTGTCATCAATCTTCCAGCAGCCGATGCTTCTGCGCTACTTCGTCTCAATGGTTACCAGTTCGCTGCCGCAAACATCAAAGTGGAACAGCTTCGTGATCGCTCTGGATCACCTCAAAACAAGAGCACCTCACAAACCACTGAAGAATTGAAAACCATTCTCACAAATCTTCTTACTCGTCGTTATAATGCTGAGCAGAAGCTTCTTGACCTCAGTGCCTTAGGCCAAGATACTGAGTTGAATGCTCTAGGTATGTTCGACTCGCCCACCACACAGGCAAAATTGTTCCCCGCCTTAATGAAGGTTTGTGATGAACAATTCAAGACCGCTCAGGAAAAGCAGGAGACCATCCTTGGTGTTAGCATCGCCAACAATGAGCTTACTTCAGTCCAAATTGTGGCGTCACTCGCGCCCACACTTCCACAGCTCAAGAATCTTGATATCTCCAACAACAAATTTGCAAATTTATCCGCTATCCAGGCATGGAAACACAAGTTCCGGCATCTTGATCACATTGTCACCACCGGAAACCCATTCGAACAAATGCCTGAGCATCAGACTGAACTGTTGAAGTGGTATCCTACTTTACGTTTCCTCAACGGTGTTCAAGTCCGTTCCGATGAAGAAGCTCTCCATGGTTCGAAAGGTGCTAAACATTATGGAAAACCAATCTTAGGACCTTTGTTTCAGGATGAGAATCAGATCGCGGAAAATTTTATCAAGACTTTCTTCCAAGCATACGATCAGGACCGCGCCTGGCTCGTCAACAACTATTACGATGCTACCAGCACGTTTTCCTTGGCCGTCAACACCCATGCCAAGCGTGATCCTTCTCAACAGGAGACTATGCAACCTCAGGAGTGGGATCAATACATCAAGAAGAGTAGGAACCTCAAACACCTCAACCACCTTCAGGCCCGTATCAAGCGCAGCTTCACTGGCCAAGTAGACATTCTCAATGTCCTCACCAGCCTTCCTCTCACCCAGCATCCTAATCTCCTGACAAACGGTTCGAAGTGGTCTGTCGAATGCGTCGCACAACCAGGTGTGCCCGATCCAACCGGCCAATCACCCACTGGTGTCGGTGGATTCCTCATCACAATTCATGGCGAGTTCAACGAACTTGACCGCGAGACGAAAGAAGTTCAGAAGCACCGCAGTTTCGATCGCACCTTTATCCTTGGTCCTGGTGGCGCAACTGGTGTTCGTGTTGTCAGCGACTTGTTGACTGTCAGAGCTTATGGCGGCTACGAAGCCTGGGTTCCTACTGAGCCCACCGTTCCCACCATGCCTGTCGCGCCTGCTGCACCCAATGCCGCAGAGCAGGATATGATCATCATGGAATTTTGCAAGGCCTCCGGCATGAAGTACGAATTTTCAAAGCAGTGCCTCGATGAGAATTTCTGGAACGTCCCTCAGGCTATGGAGCAGTTTCTCGCTGTCAAAGACACTCTCCCCGCCGGTGCATTCATTCAAACCGAGGAGGTTATCGGTTAGTGAATTACAAGATCTCAATGCTGAGAGATGACGAATAGAAATAGCTAGGATTAATGAGAGAATTAACAATGCATGGAAGGTTAAGAATTTGTTCAAGAGCGACGGATAGGTACCATCGGGTGGATCATCACATGGTCTGCATCAGACCTTATCAACTCAACAGAATCATTTTTTCAAGGCGCAGCAAAAGTTTATTATATAAGAAAGGCAAGGCGAATCGAATTCGGCGTTTCATGTCCATAACTGCATCATCGGGCGGGTCTCTGGTTTTGGGTTTGGCGGATTCTAGACGGATATATCATCGGCGTTTTCTGGGCATCGGACTGGATGAATGGGCATGCATCGGTGTTTGGATCGGATCTGAGCGCTTCGAGAGCCCGAGTAGGCTGAGGGCGTTTATCATATTGTGTGTGAGGGTTGACATCATTCTGCCTTAACGGCTTCTAAGTAGCTGGATCAACGGCTTCTTAGCTTGATTCTGTGCTGTGGGTTTTGTGATGTGATCTTGATCTTCGTGCTGTGAGTCCCTTTGTGTGGTGGTCCATATCTTGCTAACTAGCATTGACTACGACACCTCCCACCTTGCGCGCAATACAGCTATATGTAATGTTGTCCTGGGTTATGTCGCAGTCTTATAATAGCACTCCTCAACACTTACACACCGCTTCATAGGCGCCGTTTCATATACACCATTTCATAGGCACCGTTTCATTAACGCCATTTCATGGACGGGAGCAAGCTCATGATGGGTCGGATTTCATTATCGCTTAGTATATCTACTCATACAGCATACATCATCATCCGGATACAAACTCTCAATATCTCCACAGAATCTACGCCTTCCCAGCCTCCCCAGCCCGTTTCTCAAACTCCAGTCTCTCTAACGCCGCCTGCTTCTTCCTCGCGCGCTTACTAAGCACCATCCCCTCCTCTCCACCCTTCACAGCAGCAAGCGTCCCACCAAGCATATCCGCTTTCCTCTTCTGCGCGTTCTCCCCCCCGGCCTTCCCTTTCCCCTTCGCGCCCGGCTCTCCCTTCGGTTTCTCCCCAGCATACACGACGTCCACGACGGCTCTGAAACTCGTCCTCTTCAGCCTCGCGCCGACGACCACACGTCGCGCCTCCTCCACCACAGCTTCCCTGGCCCGCTCCTCAGAGAGGCCCCACACGACGGCGAGGTTCATCGCATCCCAGGGTCCCCTACAGCACAGCGCGGTCCCGGCCTCGGAGCTAAGAACCAACCCCCGTCCACGCGTCGCGCGGATCAGACTCGCGGCGTTGGAGATGAGATTGCGTTTTGCCGCGGCGTCTTTGCTCAGCGCGGCGGCGTAGCAGAGCTCGATTTTGACGCCGCGAGCGATGGCGGCGTTGAGGGGTTTGCTTTTGAAGGGGTACGGGTGTCGCTGGGTCAGGTCGAGGGAGATGAGGTCGCAGTCGAGGGTTAGGCAGGCATGTTGGAAGGTTTGTTCGGTTGTTGGGCGTAGGGCTAGGAGGTCGTAGTGTGGGTGGGTTGAGGGGAGGCGGAGGTTGAGAGATGTGCTTGTTAGGGGGATTGTGAGGCGGCGGAGGATGCGGAGGTTCGGGGGAGTCGGGATTGGGAGGGGGGTTGGGATTGCGCTGATGAGAGGGGAGGGGAGTGTGGGTGTCGGGAGGGTGTGGGTTAGGGCTATGGTTGCGTAGCCAACTGGAATGTGTTAGAGGGATACATTGATACATTTTGTAACTGGTGGTGGGACATACGTTCTGCGAGGAAGGAGAGAGTTCGTGGGAGCTCGGGGTCGTTGGGTGTCCAGGTGACGTTTAGATCGTGGAATGACATTGTGGTTGTGAAGGAGGTTGTTTGTTCTTAAAGGTCTTCTATATTGGCCTTCACTGCTCCCGTCCTTGTGTCTCCAGGTTCCGTCTGTTGACCTCGCTTGCCTTTCTCTTTCTTGCTTGACAGGTATGTATTCAGGTGGTAACGAGTGGAGCAATTATGGGCTTTCTGAGAGCACACCTTCCCTAATCAAAACCCACACTCTGTCCTTCCAATTCTCCTTCTGTATCATAGCGAAGTTGAAAATATGACCAGGATGGAGATCAAACGGGTCAATGTACGAAGCCGAGGTGAGTTCCTGTTCGATTGATGAGGCTCAAACTTTCGTCACTTGTCGTCTCGAGTCGGATCGCTTACGGTCTTGGCCTTTGCCTGGTTACCCAGCACGATTGGGCTCAAGCCTCCAGCAACACCAAGCAACAACCGCTAACATCCACTTCATCACACCCAGTCAGCACAGGCGACCATAGCGATACAAGCCCATCATCCGCACCCGCACCCACTCCCACAACTGCCCCGCCGTCTACCCAGCCCGCAGAGGCCTCCTCCCCCTCTACCACACACCCGGTATCTAGGAAGCAAAAGTTCCTCAGCGCCCTCAATTTGACTTGCATCCCGCTCTTGATCCTCCTCGCCGCGGCACTCCTTGCCCACTGCTTTCACCCTTCAGACTCAGTTGGTATAAGGACTGTCCCAGGCCGTGGGCCCGTAAACATGGCTCGTGTATATTCGGATGTCAACGCGAACATGCCCCGGAGCTATTGGGACTACGATAGTGTCAATATCTCCTGGGGCGTGTTGGAGAACTATGAGGTCGTGCGGAAGATTGGTAGGTGCAGAGTCTCGCCAAAACTCCGAACGGGTCGCGGCCCGTTCGCTGTTTATCAAAACAGTCATACTAACATATATCGGACTGTAGGCAGAGGCAAATACTCCGAAGTCTTCGAAGGCATAAACGTCGTCAACTACCAGAAGTGCGTCATCAAGGTCCTCAAGCCCGTCAAGAAGAAGAAGATAAAGCGTGAGATCAAGATCTTGCAGAACTTGTCGGGTGGACCGAACATTATCGCGTTACTAGATGTGGTGAGGGATAATCAGAGTAAGACGCCTTCGTTGATCTTTGAGTATGTCAACAATACGGATTTCCGGAGTTTATACCCAAAGTTTGTGGATTATGATGTGCGGTACTACATTTTTGAACTTCTGAAGGTATGGAAGAATCATGCCCCAAAGGGGGATGGCGCTAATCTGTGTAGGCGCTTGATTTTTGTCATAGCAAAGGCATAATGCACCGGGACGTGAAACCGCACAACGTAATGATAGACCACGAGAAGAGAAAGGCAATTACAGTTCCCACATTTCATCACGAATCCGCTAACTCCTTAATAATAGTTGAGGCTTATCGATTGGGGTCTGGCCGAATTCTACCATAACGGCACAGAATACAACGTTCGTGTTGCATCCCGGTACTTTAAAGGACCCGAACTACTCGTCGACTTCCAAGAGTATGACTACTCACTCGACATGTGGTCATTAGGCGCTATGTTCGCATCCATGATTTTCCGTAAAGAACCATTTTTCCATGGGAACAGTAATTCGGATCAACTCGTCAAGATTGCCAAAGTACTTGGCACGGAGGATTTGTTTGATTATTTGGACAAGTATGATATCGAGCTTGATGCGCAGTATGATGATATACTCGGACGCTTCCCTAAGAAGAGTTGGAATAGCTTTATCAACTCGGAGAATCAACGGTTCGTTAGTAGCGATGCGATTGATTTTCTGGATAAGTTGCTGAGATACGATCATAACGTAAGTTTGAAAATTTCTCCCGAAGAATAGTGTTGTATTATTATTCATGTGCTAATGAAAATTAGGAACGACTCACGGCTAAGGAAGCTATGGCTCATCCCTATTTCGCACCTGTTAGACAAGCAGCTGCGCAGAACGCCGGGCCATCATGAAAGCTGGATATCATTCATTCTATAGCAACTAACCGTGTATCATTCCTCTCTTAGCGAGGCACACGTAATGGAACAAATGAATTCAAACAAGGAATGAGTCCGTAATTCATACAAGTCTGGTCTTGATTGCAGACCGCACACTTAATTCGGCGGAATTTGGGTATTATTCATTCCTATCCTTTTGATGCTTTCCTGGCATTCTCGACGGAGGCGGAATTCTGATGTTATGCATGTTATGTCGCTACGAAAACCTGGGGTTTGTAGGAGAGGGAGAGCAGGGCGTCTAATGCGGGTGGCGATTGTAGATTTTTAGCTGAGAAGTGCAGTACCTTTGGGTTTACCCACCTCACTCATACTGTCTGCTTCACCTTCTTATAATGGGAGTGTACCATTGAGTGACCGTACTGTCCGGCTATGATCTACTGATAAGATAAACAGATCGGTAGACCGAACAGTCGGCTATACCGGCTCTACATTACCCTCGGCTCAGGAGCTTGAGCCCTCATCTCCCACCACCTCCCATACTCTACCCGCCGCCCATAAAACATGAATAGCTGACTCCGGCCCCAATATGGGTCATCCCGGCCTCCTACACCATCACTGCACTCACGGTTCCCGAGAACGCCACCAATGGCAACCATGAGCGCCGCCTCCGCGGCCGCAATAGCCCGCCTCAGAGCATACAAACCCCCGCCGACTTCATACGGCAGCTTGCCTCTGTCCCGCCGTGCCGCGGTGCTTATACTCTTGTTTGTGGGCAGGGAGGGCGAGTTGAGGGTCGTGCTCACGATGCGAAGTCGGAGTCTGAGCAGCTATGCGGGTCAGGCTGCGCTGCCGGGGGGTAGGTCTTTATCGTTCATAACTGTAGGGTGGTATTGGGATATTTGAGGTGTTCTCGGTATAGAGTAAGTTGTTAATGCCATGTAGGAAAAGCAGACACCCCTTCCGAAACCCCCCTCCAAACCTCCCGCCGCGAAGCCTTCGAGGAAATCGGTCTCCCGCTCTCCGACGCCGGATTACCGCCCCCGTTTATCGTCGAGCATTTATGTCTGCTACCGATGCATCTCGCGAAGACGGAGTTGGGCGTCATGCCGTGTGTTGCGTTTTTGAACCCGTCTGCCTCTCCCTCCTCATTATCAGAAGCTAGCACTAGAACCGCGGCAATCCCAGACGTAGAAACGACACTGATCCCCCGTCTGGACGCGAAGGAAGTCGCTGCCGTGTTCACCGCGCCCTTTGCTTCATTCTTGGAGTCCTCTCTCCCCCCCTCGTCGTCTTCGTCGGCTGCAAACCCGACCCCGGCGCCCGAGGCACACAAGTGGTACCACGGCCTCTGGACCGAATGGCACGAAACACGATGGCGCATGCATAATTTCTACGTCCCCTATTCTTCGTCTAATCCCGTGCTTTCCTCCCCTTCATCCTCTTCACCTTTCAAACCCTCCTCTTCCCCCGACGTGAGCACGGTGTCCGACACTAGGACACCTACAGATATCAGGAACCCAACGCACTTCCGCGTCTTCGGCATGACGGCGCGCATCCTCGTCGATGCGGCGAGGGTCGCGTACGCGAGGGAGCCGGAGTTCGAGCATAATGGACATTTCGGGGATGAGGGGTTGATTGCGCGGTTGCTTGGGTGTGGGCTGTTGCAGAGCGAGAGACGGAGGGGGGAGGAGGTGGAGAGGGGTTTAGGTGGGGGGAAGCTTTAGGGATTGAGGGGAGGTTTGGGGGGGAGGTTTTAGAGTTTGGGGCTTTAAGGGGGTCACTTTGAAGGATGAACTGCGGTTCAGAAAAACTGGATATAGATCAAAAATACCGAATCAAGTATCGGGTAACTAGCTAAGTTGTGACACTAAAACCGATAGACAAGTAATCCAGGTAGTGTGTCAAGTCGAAATATCATAAATGCCACCATGATCATCCTCGGTGTCTCAAGTGTACCGACACGGACACAGCGATATGAAAGCCAACCTAATCAAGTATGCCATCCATCCCAACCCATAAAACCAAACCATAACACCAGAAACACTTTCAATCGATCAACGTCTCGCACTTCCGGTTCGAAAATAATCAATCACTCGATCAAACTCTCGCACTTCAAACACTGGACTTCTTCATCCCAAGCGCTCTTCTCAACACCATCGAAAACCTCAACAATCTTAATCTTCGTCTTCTCTTTCCGCGCACCGCTGCTATCCTTATCCACGTCCTTATCCACCTGCTCACTGCCATCTTTATCCACATCCGTAGCAACACCACTATCAACACGCTCATCACCCTTCATGTCCAACCTCGCCGTGAACGCAACACCACTCTCATCCTTGCCCAACTTACCAACAGCCAAATAATCGTACAAAGCGGGAGCGGAGTGGCGTTTCTTGGAGCGCTTGTTGAAATGAGGAGATGGAGAGGCAATGCGGGCGGGGAGGGCCAGAGAGCGGGAGGTGTAAATGCGGCGGAGGGAAAAGCGGAGGAGGCAAGTTGCGTGGAGCCAGGTTGCGCACGTGGAGCAGCGGAGGAGGGGGTGTTCGGGCTTGTGGGGGGTGGCGCAAGTGCAGTGGGTGCGGGGGTTCTATATTCCAACATCAATCAGCATGTTGATTCAGGGGTCAGGAGATGAGTTTTTTTCGGGACTTACAGAGAGTTGACCAGACAGCTTATCGTAGTACTGGCGCCAATAGAGCGGTTCATCGTCCGCCATCCAGGCGTCATCGTCGTCGTTCGATTCGTCCCAGCGCACGACGTTGGCGCGGCCTTGAACCGATTTCGCGTCGATGATTTGCATGTCATTGCTCGCGATGACTTCGCGCCTGCCGTGGTAGGGTTGGCGGCCGGCGGGGAGGTCTTCGGGGCGGTACATCCAGTAGACGCGGAGGTAAACGTGAGCGGTGTCGCCGCCGCGGATCTCCAAGACGCGAGCCACCCAGTCGGTCAGACGGTCGGGTGGGTCTGCGCCACCGTTGGTGGTGGAGGGTGCGCTGGTGTCTTCTTCCTGCTTAACGTACACGTAGCACTGCGTTTCGAACTCTTCGCGCTCGATTGTGAATTTCTTGTACTTCCTAGCTTTCTCCCAGTATGTGGCTGGGGATATGGTGTATTTGCTTGTGACGCCGGAATTGAAGTGATCCGGCTCTTCTAGTACCTCGGTCGCGTCGGTGTCGTCGTGTTTGCGCTTTTTGGAGGTCTTGGTGGTGGGATTGGGTTTCGGGGTCGAGAGAGGCTGCTGCACCAGCTTGAATTCGAAGTCTTGTGGGACGGTGTCCCAGTCGACTTGGGCGGGACTGTGTGGGTGTCCCTTTATGTTGCATACTTTGGTACGCTTTGTGGAAGATTGAGAGGCGGGAGGAGGGTTCCGAGGAGGTGGAGAGGCGCCTTTTGCCTCGGATTGAGGTACGGGTCGAGACTGGAGCTGTTTGTCCAGTACGGATTGATTTGGGGTTGAGGGAGTCTGGGGAGCGGGATTTTTGACGGAGTTAGTCATGATGAAGGGGATTGGGATGGATAGAGCAGATGATTGGAGAGATATGGTGATAGAAACGTGGTTGGCCAGCAACGAGAAGACTGTAGAATTGAGAGGTATCTAGTATCGCTACGAAGTGATGGGGTTACTATGGTATGCGATACGTGGGAAAGATCTTCAAGAACTGAGAGACTGAGATGCGAGAGAGTTATATTGAAGTAAGATGTTAGAGACAGCATAAGCGAGGAGAGCGTCAATAGAAAGAACAATAGTGAGCGCAACAATTGCGCATCAATTGTGTGAAGAATAGGAAGCTATTGTGCTGGAGAGCTCGTGAGCAGGAGGTTTGAAGAGTATAGCCAGACGCGTCCCCGATTGGCTAGATTGGTATCCGCGTGTTGGGGCACAGACCATCTCGCAGTACAATAGCTAAATAGAATATTTGCTGCTATTGTCTATTGAGAATGTCAATTGAGAGTCAAGGTTTTAGGAGAGAAGTCCTCGTAGTAAAGATCAGATTCGTGATTGTAGGATACTTATGACGTTATCAATTGTGTTGCAACTTGTAGAAATCCTCTCAGATTCTCATGGTCCAAAAAGGGCATAGCGGTAACAGTATAGATTCTGTCATTACCGTATTTCCTCCCTCATCGCCACATCTCTAAATGATATTGTACGGCTGCTATACTCACGATGCTAGACTGTACGGTACATGTCCTCATAATCTGTATGACGCCTTTACCTTTGAAAGAGTTACTGATACTCCATACACAGGTCAAAGTGTACTTGTCCAGCGAGCGTACAGCAGGGCAATCGTATGGAGACCAGGATTTGTCAACCCCGACGATAGATAAAACTGAGTCTCTATCATTATATAGTTTGATAATGTAAGTGCTGAATCCAAGATATACCGTCGGGTGGGCTTTACCCAGTATGAGATACCTAGCAGGATAATTTTTTACAATAGTGGAAGATAGGGATCCTTGACACAGTATACGGCGTGAACGCTTCTTCTCAAAGCGCATAATCTTTTTTTGGTCATTAGCTTAACGGCTAGAAATGGAACGAATCCATATAGTTCTCTATAATCCTGAAAATATTTTGATTCGTGCGCGATACGAGTTTTCAGTTGAGGTTAGTGAAAGTTCAGTTTCGCGTTGGATGTCTTTCTACATGCACGTTACCTTCCAAAGGGTACCACTATCCAAAATCTTTAGCATACCAAAAGTTATTTCCAAAAGGTCGTGGATTTTTTTGGTCTTTTGCCTAGTACTTTGAAAACGAGTAATCCATATAGTTTTTGAAATCTCTAGAAAAAATCTCGACGATCAATATGCGATAACGTAGGTTATAAGCGAGTCGCCAGCCCAACAACTTTCTACACCATCCTCACTATTAACATCAATAGCTCAACCATGTATTACTCAATCAAGCTATCAAGAAGCAGATATTATTCTTGCTATCTCCTCTATTAAGAACAAATAGATTAAGAGCGCTAACTGTGCTGCTTCAACGTACAATGTCCCTCGATCAACACTCCGTGACCGACGCGCTGGGAAGCTAATAAGACGTGATTGCCAGCCGAACTCTAAGAAGCTCACCCAGCTAGAGGAGGAGGTAGTAGTCAAGCATATACTACAGTTGGATACGCATGGATTTTCGCCTACATACAATGCTGTACGAGATATGGCTAATCTACTACTCGCTCGGCGTGGTGGCTCTCCTATTGGCATCCCTGGCCACGCAACTTTGTGAAGTGGACAGACAGTCTTAAGACGCGTTTCAACCGGCCTTATGATAGGCAGAGAGCCTTATGTGAGGATCCAGGGTTTATCAGCAGCTGGTTTGAGCTTGTACAGCACACAAAAGCTACGTACGGTATCTGCGATGAGGATATCTACAACTTTGACGAAGCTGGCTTCTTGATGGGCAAGATCATGACTCAGCTTGTTATGACTGGGTCAGAGAGGCGAGGCCGGCCAAAGGCTATTCAGCCAGGCAATCGCGAGTGGGTGACAGTGATCCAAGGAATCAACGCTGCTGGATGGGGTATCCCACCATTTATCATCTTTGCTGGTCAGCACCACCTGTCTGCCTGGTACGAGGAGGAGGATATACCACAAGACTGGGCTATCGCAGTCAGCGACAATGGCTGAACTACCAACGAGCTTGGAGTTGCCTGGCTAAAGCACTTCATTAAGCATACAGAGACCCAGGTGGTAGGCGCACGTCGGCTGCTTATTCTTGATGGCCATGAGAGCCACCACTCACTTGAGTTTCAAGCCCTCTGCAAGGAGAACAATATCTATACGCTCTGCATGCCACCTCATTCATCCCACCTGCTGCAACCACTTGATGTTGGCTGCTTCTCGCCATTGAAGCGCGCATATAGCCGTCAGGTTGAAGCCTT